>JAGSPU010001292.1:0-29775 GCA_019321725.1 Paulownia fortunei | reverse complement strand
GAATAAACAAAAGCATCAAAGATCAAATATCAAAATATCAGTAGAATTAATCTTCCTTATTAGCTTCAGCTTCTCCTTCACCAGCTTAGTGAACATCCACATCCATTTCTTTACTACCAACACCTGCAACAACTTCAAGTCCAGTACCAGTTGGTTCTACTTGAACTCCCTTTGCATGTGAAGTGCTAACTTTTAAAGTCTCTACCCCTATAGCTTTAGCAACTGACTTCCTCTTTTTGGCCAAAAATGCCGAAGGATCTCCAGAAGCCTGAGAAGCAAAATCAAAACTACCAAGAAAAATAGGTTCTGTAACAGTAGCCTATGGAGTTTTGCCTTTGAGTTGGGCAATGAGATGAAGAACCTTCTGTTCTTTGGCTTGCGCTTCCTGAATTTGTTGTCTAGTTGCAAGTAATTATCTTTCCAAATAACCAAGAAAATCCTCAGAAGATAATGGAGCAGCAAATATTCTAGTAGAGGGTGGAACAGTAGTAGGTAAATCATCCAAATAACCTTTAAACTTACCAAGCTTAGTTGATATAGAGTAATCAACCCTAGGATGCTCAAGTAGTTCAGTCCTAAGCTTCTTAAAACCTTGAGAAACTAACATATTATAAATTAAAGAAGGGAATGGCAAATGACCAAATGTAGTCTTAACCTAAGCATGCTTGGCACAAAAACTTGTTGCGAAAATTCGTGAATGCAAGTGCACGTTATCGTATACAAGTAATAAAGTGATGATTAAATTATCGTTCCCATGAGGATTGTTGAATTATTAAGTACCGAAATTATGTCAACTCTAATTTTATTTGAATGAATGCATTTTTGTGATTTTATTTATAAACTAAATTCAACTAAACTAAATTAATGAAAGAAAGTATTTAAAGATGAAATTCACTAACTTAAAAGCCTACGGTTATGATTTCATCGTCATTAATCTGAATTGAATAATTTATTGCATCAATCTTAATTTATTTCCTAAGTGATAGTCGAGAATCCCTAAATTATCCACTAGCCTCTTCCAAGGTCTAATGAAAATATCATCAATTGCTAACCCACTATATTCCTATGTGAATTACAATAATCAACAATTCATTAAGTTTTATGGATCTCCAACAAGACTACACAAACCATGTAAGTATATTCCTATCTCACATGCAATTTATGATTTTCTACACATACAACTAGACACATATATCACTTCCCAGGTCAATATGATTAGCAAATCATTCAATTAGTGACCAAGTAATTGAAATCATTAAGAACAATATAGAAAACTCAACTTCAAAATAAATCGAGAATTGAATTGATACAAATATTCAAAACATCATAATTAGATTACATCATAACCCTAGAAAAATATATTAGTTCATAATGGTAATGAAATACAAATTAACAACATTCATACACATAATGAAAGAAAGAAAGTGGACAATGAAATAAAACTAGAAATAGGATGAAGTTCTTCCCCTTGTAGATGTCTTCTTCACAAATCATGGAAGACTTCTCCTCTTATTTTTCTTCTTTTTCCTTCTTCTTTCTTGGCTTGTTTTCTCTTCTTTCCCTCTCTCCCTCTCTCCAAATCTAATTTTTTCACCCTTGGAGGCTTTTGAATACCTGAAAATCACATGGGAGATGTCCTAAATAGGGCAAAATGATGATTTTGCCCTTACTTGCCCAGTTGGCAGCGCCTAGACTCCAATTTCCAGCACCTAGCACTGCAGCATGCTTCAGTCCAGTGAGGGCAGTGCTGAGGCACTGATTTCCAATGCCTAGGCGCTGCACATTCTGTCCTGGACAGTGATTGCAGCGCCTAGGCGCTGTTCTTGCTGTCCAGGTTCGATCTCTGCTGAACTTATATCCTCTTCCAACTAATTTTTTCACCCATTTTGAGGCTAAATTGGCTTTTGATGCCTTCATATGAATTGTACCTCTGTGTCTTGGATTTGTATAGGGACTTGAATCAACTCAATATGAAATCTGTGCAAAGATTTATGCCTAAAATACCAAAATATGTCATACCTGAAATGTTCAGTCAAGTGTAGACTATTTAACTCAATTTTTCTCATTGAAATAGAAAGAACTGGATTTTATGGTAAACATAAACATTATAGATAAATATCTTGGCTTTCCAATGATTGAAGAAACAAGTCAAAATGATATTGGAGCAAAAAATTATGATTGAAATACGAATACTGCCCCAATAGCACCAAAAAACGGATTATTCTAAATTTAAACCAAGTTTTATGTTTCTTTCCATTTTCTCCTCATTATGCTATTACCTAAAATATTTCAAACTAAATGCATAAAAAGTAACAAAACACTCAAAAACTAAATAAAAAGTTAAGCAAATGGTACTCAATTAATGGGTATAAAATCCACTCATCAAATACCCCCAAACTTAATATTTTGCTAGTCCTCGAGCAAAAGAAAGAAATAAAACAAGTAAAATAATGAGTGATAATGAAACCTACTAGCCAAATGAGTTTCAAAAAATATTGTGAGTTTATAACTCAAGGAAATATCAAAATATCATCAAAATGCATGATTTCAACTCAAGTGCCAAATTTACCCATCTTTAAATCCTTTGAGTGTGTGTGTGTAGCCTCTTACACTTAACTTTTTTACTACTCGGATTGGTTTATGCAAACTCACAACAAAATTATTGATCTCTTATTTATTTATTTTATAATTCCATAGGCTTGTTTTTCATGTCACTCTCCACTAATGTAAACTAACACAACACCAAGGATCATTAGGACTTTGAAAGTTTGTAATGTGTGGCTAAGGTAATGGTAGGATAAAAGATAATATAGTAGCTCAAATTACTCATAACACACAACTATTCTAGAACTTTGTTGATGAGCATCACCACATTTTCATCTCACACCTTCATAAACCTTTTTTTTTTATTTGTCACACCACTTTATTCGTTAAACTCCCTTTTTTTTCACATTTTTTTTGAAGTGCTACACCCCCAAACTTATTTGTTTTTATAAACAATGGGTGTTGTACTCTTTTCTCATATTTCTTGATATTTTTTTTTTGGGAGTTTTGTACAAATCACCACCTCTCTTTTGTCATTTTTTTTAAACCACTTTCAATGCTCAAAATGATGTTACTAGAATAGTAATGAGTTGAGTGTGGGGTAATATATAAGATAAAAAGAAAAATATTAGTTGAGGTTGATTTGTAGGGTGACAAAGAAAATGACTCATTAGACTCAATCGGGGGACACTAGGGATTATGTATCATAAATAGGGTGGCTTAAAGGCTCAAACGGTCTAAAAAAGGCCTAAATCACTTTCCTAATATTATGTAGTCTAGGATTTTGCCTCGAGTGACAATCAAACAAGTTCTAGAATTATATGAAATCGCCAAAAGAAAGTATTGAATTCGCATAAACCTCTTCTAAGTAAACAGAAAATCCAAATGTTCAAGGTTATGTGCTCAATATGTCAAAGAATTACAAGAAAGATAAAATTGCCACAAGAGTCAAGCACATACATAAGCACAACATTCATTAATTTCCAAAAACTATAAACCAATAAAATCAAATGAAACACATACATCCACCCCCAAACTTAAAACTAACATTGTCCTCAATATTAAATAAAGCAAGATAAGGCATAGAAGACTTCCCTGAATGGTGTTAGTTCTCATCAACTTGATCATCATCCTCTTCTAGAATAGTGATGGATGTGCATTCATTAGTTGGTGGCATATCACTCCTTATTTTACAAATCTTCCCCCAAATTTGAGTTGGATCCTGAAATGAAAACAAACAAAAATCAAATAAAATAACAAAATTAACATTAAACAACTAAATAATAAAAATAAAAGATAATTTAAAACACTTGGATTGCCTCCCAAGAAGCGCTTGATTTATAGTCTTCAACCGGACTTCTTCATTGCTCAACTAGGATCCAAAAATAAGTGTTTATCATGCCATGCCTTTGTATGCTCTAGAAGTGTAGGTGATCCCCAAAGATAAGCATAGTAAGCATAAATCAGCATGGGATCAAATGCCTCTTTCATATTGTTGAGTGCATGCCCAATGACCAAAAATATTTCTCCTTGTGGGAAAGAGATGTTTTTGTCCTTTTCAATTTAGGGGATGATGAAATCTATATGGATAATAGATTTGTCAACATCCTCAAGTAGACCTTCATTTCCCACCATATAACTTAATGAGCAATCTCCCAATTCATAATCCTCCACTTCATACTTGTGCAATGAGATCCCTATATCATCCTCCTCAATATTTGACATAGGTATGCTATTTTGTAAAAGATAAGGATAAGAAACTTCCCATGATGGCTCTTGAGAAGGGCTTGGTTGAACATTTTCTTATTGTTCTCTATTGTCCACTAGAGGTGTTTGTGTTGATACCTCTTGTTCATTCTTCATGAGTTGTTTTATCCACAAGACAGTTTCCCCCTCTTCATCACTTAGCAAACTAACATCCCAATATTCTTCTCTTTTCTCCGTTAGAGGCATTTGTGTTGATACATTTTGTTTATCCTTCATCCATTTTTCAATCCACAAGATGGTTTCAATCTCTTCCTCACTTAGTAAATTATCATCACAATGTTCTTCGCCCTCTTCATTTTCCTCAGTTGTGTAAGGCAAATTTTCTTGATGTCTTGTTGGAAACATGTTATCCATCTCACAATTTTGGATCTCCGAGTTTTGAAGTTGTGATGATGGATTTTGGACATCAATTATAGCGTCCAACATGAATTGGCTCTGAGTGTTTGCTAATCGAGCCATTGCTTCATCAAGAAAAATCCTCTCTGGTGATGGATTACTAGGTTCAGTTCGCAACAAGATTCGATCGGTAGTACGTTCGAATTGAGCTAATGCTTCTTCAAAGCTTCGCTTCATCTTTAACGGTGGATAACTAGGTGCATGCCACATCATATTCTCATCATTTCTCCATGAAGCATTAGAATGATTTGGCCATCCTTGATAGGTATTGGAGAAAGGATAATTTTGCAGCTGGTTGTAATTCCATCCAAATTGAGCATGCTCGACATATCGTGTTGCAAATTGATTGCTCCATTTGATTTGTGTTCTTGCATGAAAACCACCATATGACTCACGTACCTTGAATGGTGAATGATTAGCATTTGCTGCAAAATATTTCTCTATCTCTTTTGAAAGTATTTGTACTTGAGCACCCAATGCATTAATGGCATCTACTCGATTCGTTCTAGAGGCCTGAGTTGAAGCTTGATTTGTCATGTCATATTCAGTTGGCAAATAGTATGAATTATATGCCATCTCGTCTACCACTTTTTGATCATATCACACACACAAGAAGATACCTGCAATTATAAACAAGGGCACACTCAAACAATCAAAGAAAAGTAAAAATAAGGAAAAAAATATATACAAGAAAAATTCAAAATAAAATCAAAGTTACTTGGTATCGATATTAACAAAACAAAACAATCCCCGGCAACAGCCCCAAAAACTTGTTGCGAAAATTCGTGAACGCAAGTGCACGTTATCGTATACAAGTAATAAAGTGATGATTAAATTATCGTTTCCACGAGGATTATTGAATTATTAAGTACCGAAATTATGTCAACTCTAATTTTATTTGAATGAATGCATTTTTGTGATTTTATTTATAAACTAAATTCAACTAAACTAAATTAATGAAAGAAAGTATTTAAAGATGAAATTCACTAACTTAAAAGCCTACGGTTATGATTTCATCGTCATTAATCCAAATTGAATAATTTATCGCATCAATCTCAATTTATTTCCTAAGTGATAGTCGAGAATCCCTAAATTATCCACTAGCCTCTTCCAAGGTCTAATGAAAATATCATCAATTGTTAACCCACTATATTCCTATGTGAATTACAACAATCAACAATTCATTAAGTTTTATGGATCTCCAACAAGACTACACAAACCATGTAAGTATATTCCTAACTCACATGCAATTTATGATTTTCTACACATACAACTAGACACATATATCACCTTCTGGGTCAATATGATTAGCAAATCATTCAATTAGTGGCCAAGTAATTGAAAGCATTAAGAACAATATAAAAAACTCAACTTCAAAATAAATCGAGAATTGAATTGATACAAATATTCAAAACATCGTAATTAGATTACATCATAACCCTAGAAAAAGAAATTAATTTATGATGAAAATGAAATACAAATTAACAACATTCATACACATAATGAAAGAAAGAAAGAGGACAATGAAATAAAACTAGAAATAGGATGAAGTTCTTCCCCTTGTAGATGTCTTCTTCACAAATCATGGAAGACTTCTCCCTTTCTTTTTCTTTTTCTTCCTTCTTCTTTCTTGGCTTGTTTTCTCCTCTCTCCCTCTCTCCCTCTCTCTCTCTCTCCAAATCTGATTTTTTCACCCTCGGAGACTTTTGAATACCTGAAAATCACATGGGAGATGCCCTAAATAGGGCAAAATGATAATTTTGCCTTTACTTGCTCGGTTGGCAGCGCCTAGGCAGCAATTTCCAGCGCCTAGGTGCTGATTTTCAGCGCCTAGGCACTGCACATTCTGTCCTGGACAGTGATTGGCGCTGCTCTTGTTGTCCAGGTTCGATCTCTGCTGAACTTATATCCTCTTCCAACTAATTTTTCACCTATTTTGAGGCTAAATTGGCTTTTGGTATCTTCATATGAATTTTACTTCTATGTCTTGGCTTTCTATAAGAATTTGAATTAATTCAATATGAAATCTTTGCAAAGATTTATGCCTGAAATACCAAGATGTGTCATACTTAAAATGTTCAGTCAAGTGTAGACTATTTAACCCAATTTTTGTCATTGAAATAGAAAGAACTGAATTTCATGGTAAACATAAACATTATAGATAAAGCTCTTGGATTTCCAATGATTAAATAAACAAGTCAAAATTATATTGGAGAAAAAAGTTATGATTGAAATACGAATACTGCCCCAATAGCACCAAAAAGCGAATTATTCTAAATTTAAACCAAGTTTTATGTTTCTTTCCATTTTCTCCTCATTATGCTATTACCTACAATATTTCAAACTAAATGCATAAAAAGTAACAAAACACTCGAAAACTAAATAAAAAGTTAAGCAAATGGTACTCAATTAATGGGTATAAAATCCACTCATCAATAGCCCTTAATATATGCCTACCCAAATCAAATGGATGTCGAGTACCAATGCAATATAGCAACACAACTGGATCCTTAACAATCACGATATGATTAGCTATGGGGGTCCAATTTATCACTACTGCCTTGTGAAATGTAGCACATTTCAGTGTGAATTGTGTAGTAGGAAAAGTGGTAGTATTTTAGGCCCAACATTCCTAGTTCCTCTAGTCAATTCTTTAATGATCACATCAAAGTTGGATGGCAACCCAACTGAATCAACTTATAGAGTACCCAAATATTCATTCACTAGTTGAGATGTAAATAAATAAATCCTTCCCCTAACATAAACTTGACCAAACTTTGCAGAATCAGTCTTAATGATGTCAGCCTACAAATTACAGTAAAATTACTTCACAACCTTAGTTATATAAGGCTTGATATCCTTAACATTACTAATAAGCTGCCTATTAATCAAAACCAAGTCTAAGTCTCTATCCTCAAAATCACTCATCTTAACTGACCTTTCATACCACGTCGTTCTTTGAGATATAAAATTCCATGTTTTCTTAGCTAATCAGTGTAAAATTTGTGGGAAATAGCCTTAGATACATCAAAATTTTCACTCTTAACATTCATTTCTGGCCCTTTAGCAGAAATATCAGCGATAGAGATGTGAATATTACCTTGTAAATCAAATTCTTGTATTGATAGTCAAGGTCTTATCCAAAACCTGTTGGAGTCTGGGATTTCCTACCTCCTATTTGAACAAAATAGGGGACATGAGCACCACCAATGCTTTCTTGTTGCATAGACTTCTACAGAGTTTGAGGATGTAGAGTGGTGAGTAGAGGGTTGAGAAACTGACTTAGGAATAGGGTCAACTTCCTCATGAACAAGATCGAAAGCTTGCCCTTGCTAAAAATCCATCAGGGTTTCAACAACCTCAGTAGTATCAGCTAGAGATTTTGCTGGCGTGTGAAATGAAGAACCTTGTGGAGCAAGTTCTATGCCTTGCGCTCCTTCAACAACTGATGTGTCCATGTGGGTTTCAGAGGTGATTTCCAGTGGTGGATATTCAATAGCCAAAGATACAGCATCAACCTTTGGTTCTAGAAGATTTTTCGGCACTAGAGGCACGTCGATAGCTGGAGCTTGTAACTATCATCTTTTTGCTTGAGTCCTAGATGACTCGCCTTTCTTTTTCATTTTCTCAGCAAGCAATCTCTTTTGCATTTGGTTTATGGTTTCATCTTGTGATCTTGTTATGTTAGAATTGATGCAAGAATAAGAGAAAGCACAAAAAGAAAGAGAGAAAAGTAAAGAAAATTTTTTATGACTGTAAAATTAGGGTTTCTTATGATATAACAACATGTATGTTAATACCTTATTTATAGTCTAGGTAAAAATCTAATTCCCACGAAAAAAGAAAACTTAAGAGCAAACATTTTTTTTTAAATCCAGACTTCATCTTTTGGAGTACTCTTCCTCCACCAATCACATGTTTTTCACTTGTGTAAGGAGCCTAAGAAATAGAAATTTAGATAAGTCAGATTTTTACCAATTTAATAATCCATGTAACTTCTATATTTATCCAATTTATTGCTGCACAATAAAATCAAAATAAAATTCTAAACATATATGCCTAATATGCATTCCATACCGTGCAAATCAAAAATTAAAACATGCTAAAAATAAATATGTCATTATTCGATTCCAAATCTCATAATTCCAAAACATCAATTGAAAAATTCAACCTTTGATTCGTTTTAACAATAAACTCAAAATTCCTTCAGATTTTTATTCCACATTATTTTATTATCACACAAAAATTAGTTCAATTAAGAACTGGAATTATAATCCATCAATTTCATTAAATAATGTTCATTAAATTATTTTAACATGAGATGAGAATATGGATTTAGCCAATCAGTAGCTTTCACTTTAACATTTAGGGTAGCTTTTTCTCATGGTAGATCGTCCTCTTGATATTGGTGATACCTAGTCCATGATTACTCACAAGTAGCTTTCACTCCTAAGAATAGGTAGTTTTTCTGTCAAAGGCTCTAAGTTTTTTATTTTAGAAAATTCAGACACAATTAAACATGAATTTTTCTTAAATCTATGCAAGTTCAAGGTCAAAACAATTAAAGTTGTCATTCAAAATGAGATTCTAGATTTAGAAATTTTGAAATATAATCATACTAGACTTTCAATGTAGTATGCCTAATGCAAGCCCTAGAATGAGATGCATGAATTAGAAAATAAAAACCATGTCCTATAAGCTATATCCTAACAGAGTGGTGGAACATAATCTACATGCTACGATGTTCATTATGGTGTTCCAATAGACAACTGAACATGACTTCAGAGGATGCAAACACCCAAGCACTTCTTCAATGCAATGAATCTTTATGCATCAATAGCCTGTCAGCCAATTGATTTTTAGTTGTTACATGATCTATTATCACAATTCCAATTTCTACTAACTTCCTAATAAAGTGAAGAAGTATGTCGATATGTTTTTTCCTAGAGTGTTGAACTAGATTTTTAAAAATATTATAGCACTCAGATTATCACCAAACACATTAACTGAATTTTGCACAATTCCATAATCAGCAAGCATTTGCTTCATCCATAGAAGTTGTGAGCAATAATTCCCATATGCAATATACTCAGATTCAAAAATAGTTAAGGACACACAGTTTTATTTCTTACTAAACCAAGATATGATATTATTACCAAAGAAAAAACAACAACGTGATGTGTTTTTCCTATCATCTACATCAGTTGCCCAATCAGCATCACAGTAACCAGCAAGATTTGAATTAGTATCCTAGAAATACTAGATGTCATAGTCAAGTGTACCTTTCACATATCTAATGATTTGTTTAACGACCTTTAGATGTGAATCCTTTGGATCAAATTGGTACCTGGTATACACATCTACACTAAAGTAAATATCAAGTCTAGAAGTAGTAAGGTATAAAAGACTTAAAATCATGCTTCTGTAAAGTGATGTTTCAATAGTTGTTCCAATATCATCTTTGGACATTCTATCATTAGTGCTCATAGGAGTTCTAATGTGTTTGGTGTTCTCTAGTCTAAATTTCTTGACTAGGTTACGTGCATATTTACTTTCAAAAATAAAAATATCATCATCTAGTTACTTGATTTGTAAATCTAGAAAGTAATTTAATTCATCAACCATACTCATCTCAAACTTCTTAGACTTTTGTTCAACAAACTCATCAATGTTGTGCTTAGAGGTTAACCCAAAAACTATGTGATCAATATAAATACGTGTTATGATCAAACTGGTGTTCGAACATTTGATGAACAAAGTTTTATCTATTTTCCCTCTCTTATAACCCTAACGCTCATAAAGTTTTAGTCCATACAAGACTTTTTTCGACTGATAGACATGGTTATGATGATGTGGATCCTTAAAACCTTTAGGTTGTTCTACATAGGCCTTTTCACTCAAAAATACATTCAGAAAGGTACTTTTGACGTCCAATTGATAAAGTTTGAAATTCATCAAGCAAGCAATAATTAAAAGTAACCTAATAGGCTCTAACCTAGCTATGGGGGAAAATATTTCATCAAAATTAATTCCCTCAATTTGTGTGTAACCTTGTGCAAGCAACCTAGCTTTGTTCCTTGTAATATTCTCAAAATCGTCAGTTTTGTTCTTAAATATAGATGATCATATATGGGTTGATCTTAATTCTAAGTGATTACAGACTCCTATTTATTTCAGTATAATTTGATTTGCTTTTTAAAGGTTTGTCAGCTAGCATTCCTAAACACTTGCATTTTAGGATCACATTGGGATAGTAGTTGGAAATGTAACTTACAGATATGAAATCCATTCATTCCCGCAAGAAGTGAAAAATGGTTCCCTTGATTAGTTAATTCTAGAATTGAACAGTAGAGTGCTCAAATTTATAACTTGTTTATAAATTAATTATTCACTAGTGAATTAACAGAAGAGAAGGAACAAGAGATAATCAGAGAGGTTAACAAGATACCTAGTGTAACACCTCCACCACTAAATATAGATATGGATATAATAATAATTTTGACAAGGTAGCACATGTGTGTACATGTGTATATATATAAAAAAAATTGCCAACTATAGCACTTTGAAAAATAGTAAAAGTATTTTCTCACATATAACCCCGTATATAGAAAAATCACCGTTTATATAAAATACAACACCTATCACAGTCATGCTATTCTCAAAATTATTTACTATAAAATTTCAAGAGTTATATAGGACATAACATCCCAAGTTATAAAATGATAGATTCAAAAATTAAAATAATAGCCTATACTTTCAGAAGAAATAAAGACATTTTACATATTGTAAGCCTTTATATATAAACAACAATTTATACAATAATAATGATTGTAAAAATTAGAATATACCCACAACACAATCCTACAGGTCGTCATCCATGTACAGTGATCCTCAGAAGCTTGTAGGAGCTCTAACAATTTGCCCAGTAAGTCCATGGTATTAAGTATCACCAGACTCACCTACAATGCATAAACTGTATAAGCTAATGCTCAGCAAATAAATATTATACATGTCAAAGAATAATCCACAATATCAAGTCATACATCTCAAAATGTTATATCCACAATGCAATTCCATGCATCAAAACAATTCTCTCAAAATCATTTCTTTTTTATGAGTGGATTTTATACCCATTAATTGAGTACCATTTATTTAACTTTTTGTTTAGTTTTTGAGTGTTTTGTTAATTTCTATGCATTTAGTTTAAAATTTTGTAGGTAATAGCATAATGAGTAGAAAATGGAAAGAAACATAAAACTTGGTTTAAATTTAGAATTAATCTCTTTTTGGTGCTATTGGGGCAGTGTTCATATTTCAATCATAACTTTTTTCTCCAATATCATTTTGACTTGTTTCTTGAATCATTGGAAAGACGAGATTTATCTATAATTTTTATGTTTACCAAGAAATCCAGTTCTTTCTATTTCAATGAGAAAAGTTGGGTTATATAGTCTACACTTGATTGAACATTTTAGGTATGACACATCTTGGTATTTTAGGCATAAATCTTTGCAAAGATTTCATATTAAGTTGATTCAAGTCCCTATAGAAATAAAAGACATAAAGGTACAATTTATATGAAGACACTAAAAGCCAATTTATCCTTAAAATAGGTGAAAAATCAGTTGGAAGAGGATATAAGCGTAGCAGAGATCGAATTTGGACAGCAAGAGCAGCGCCCAGGCGCTGCCCTGTAGCGTTTAGGCGCTGCAATCACTGTCCAAAATAGAATGTGCAGTGCCTAGGTGCTGGAAATCAACACCTCAGCGCTGCCCTCACTGGACTGAAGCATACTGCAGCGCCTAGGCGTTCCCGGGCGGACAAGTAAGGGCATCTCCTATGTGATTTTTAAGGATTCAAAAGCCTCCAAAGGAGAGGGGAGATCAGATTGGGAGAGGGGGAGAGAGGAGAAAACAAGCCAAGAAAGAAGAAAGAAGAAGAAAAAGAAGAGGAGGAGAAGTCTTCCATGATTTGTGAAGAAGACATCAATAAGGGAAGATCTTCATCCTATTTCTAGTTTTATTTCATTGTCCTCTTTCTTTCTTTCATTATGTGTATGAATGTTGTTAATTTGTATTTTATTTTCATCATGAATTAATTTCTTTTTCTAGGGTTATGATGTAATCTAATTATGATGTTTTGAATATTTGTATCAATTCAATTCTCGATTTATTTTGAAGTTGAGTTTTTAATATTGTTCTTAATGCTTTCAATTACTTGGCCACTAATTGAATGATTTGCTAATCATATTGACCCAGGAGGTGATATATGTGTCAAGTTCTATATGTAGAAAACCATAAATTGCATGTGAGATAGGAATATACTTACATGGTTTGTGTAGTCTTGTTGGAGATCCATAAAACTTAATGAATTGTTGATTGTTGTAATTCACATAGGAATATAGTAGGTTAGCAATTGATGATATTTTCATTAGGCCTTGGGAGAGGCTAATGGATAATTTAAGGAGTCTCGACTATCACTTGGGAATTAAATTGAGATTGATGAGATGAATTATTCAATTCGAATTAATGATGATAAAATCATAACCCTAGGCTTTTAAGTTAGTGAATTTTATCTTTAAATGCTTTCTTTCATTAATTTAGTTTAGTTGAATTTAGTTTATAAGCAAAATCACAAAAATACATTCATTCAAATAAAATTGGAGTTGACATAATTTCGGTACTTAATAAATTAACAATCCTCGTGGGAATGATAATATACTCATCATTTTATTACTTGTATACGATAACGTGCACTTGCATTCACAAATTTTCGCAATAAGCTCGTGACCAATACTACTATTCCATGCACCGAAAAAGAGCTCGGCACACCACCATAATCTAATGGCCAATAATGATATAAGCATGCAAATCCATGCATGCGAATCTACAAATTCATGCATGCTTCGGTGTAGTAGTAGTGGTCAGCAAAATATTTTTCTTTCTTAGAATCATGTCGTGCAATGCAAGATTTATCGCAATGCTCGTATATGATGCATGCACGTGTCAATGTCCATGTATGTATGCTCAATGGACATGAATAAAAGTAATGCGTGCCCTCTACTTTGCATATATAATCTATGGTATTACATATAAATCACATATTTACTATGTATATGCATTATAATTGCAAATGAATTTTTACTTACCTTTGATCGGTTGTGTGTTACTTCTAGGTTTTTTAAGTATTACTCCCCAACCCTATATGTGAAATAATCTATAAAAATACAAGATATCAATCACCATCCTCAAGTAACAAGTTCATTATACCTAATGTAGTATAAAGTTCTTGAATCTCAATTTAACTAAACAACCTTACCACTTAGAAACTATAACCGAATACTACATTTTACGAACCTTTGTTCCACATCTTAAATGTATAATAACCTCACTTAATTGATGTATTATAACTCTTGTAACATATCCCTAAATGTTAGGGATCAAATGACCTATATTTATACTAGAACATGTTAATGAACCAAATGGAATAAATTCACAACTTCACATTTTCTTGTTGCCACATTAATTTGCATGATGATTTTGACACCCTTAGATATATTCATTCACTCTTCAATTTTAATCACACCTTGATAACATAAAAAATAATGTAACCATGTCATATTATGGCTAAAATGCATGGATATAGCTTCCCAAGTTTAACTCCCTTCACAACATACTGAAACAGATTTTTCCTACTTTGACAATTTTGCGCACTTCATGACATTAATGGTTTTGGCACCCTTAAGTATATGCTATCACTCCCAAATTTTAAGAATACTTAGATAACATATACAAAGAGACAACCAGGTTATATTCTTGACAAAACTCATTGATTTAGCTCCCCTAATTCAGTCTCCTTCATAGCACACCAAAATAGATTTCGCTACTTTGGCAATTTAAGTGTTTCTCTAATATCATGCTCTATTTCAATTTCTAACCAATCCGAATTCATTCTAATACTCTTAACTCATATATGGACATGTAAATGGTAATAATTATAGGTTTTATTCAGCATACCATACACATTTGAAGCCTAAAACATAAGAAAATAGTAAGGTGACAGTTTCTGCCATAAGTATTTCTTATTAAGTATTTATCATCAAAAACCTTTTCTTTGTACACCAAAGTCTAAATAAAGACTTCCTAAAACTTTTATAAGAGATATTGAAAGTTTAATAAATAATAAACTAATTCAGAATAATCTAAAAACCAAAGATAAAATCATAGATAAGTGTTACCTATGTAGATTTTGAGGTTAAACTTGATGGTAGTCACTTCTCCTTTGCTTTTCTTGCTTTTATTTCAATTTGGAATCAATTTGAAGTATTTGGAGACCTTAAGGTGTTGTTTGGAAACTGAAAAAGGCTTAAGGGTGAAGGGTTTGAGGTGTTAGCTTAAGATGTTAGCTTAAGCTTAATAAGAAAGCGTGAGGTGACAAAGCTTGAGGCGTCAAATGGTAGTTTAAATATGATATTATACACAACTTACACAGCTCTAATATGGTGTTTCTCAGCATTTATTTCTTTATTTATGACCTATTTTATTTTCCATACGATCTGATAATAAATTTTACCCTAATTTCTTAATCATTGATTCGATCTTTAAATCGATTGACATCCAATTCTTAAATAAATTGTCTAGTTTTCATTTTTAAAATCATATGCACATATGGACCTTGAAATATGATACTTAACTCAAATTACATCATGTTTAATATCCTAAGTATTATTAGTTTATAGATGTATACATTTAAAACACCTTGATCTAGTTGAATCTAAACATATTAGCTTACTAGTAATACACCTTTAATTACTTCTAAAACTATAACATATAACCTATGAATATCTAATAGATTAACCAATCTATTATTTCTCTTATCTAAATATTGAATTTCTTAATTAGTTTATAAGATCTCAACCAATAATATCATGTGATAGCATTAGAGGTTTAACGATTAAGAATGCTACATAAGATGCCATGTAAATGTTAATGCAAATTACCATATAAGTAGCATATAATGCATGAATCACATTGGTCAAGTGAGTAGTGTGAGGATTAGGTATTACACCTAGCTCTAATTATGAATTGTCTATGGAGGGTTAAACTATATGCAATTATTATAATGATGGACTACTCAGTGTTGATTAGAGTATATTATTCTATAATTATAAGAATACAATTCTATAATTTTAGAGGAGTAATTTTGGAATTAATAAATTGGATGAATTAATTAAAGAGTTTAATTAATTATCCAAAATTATTGAAGCTTGCAATTATAAGTCCATTGGTCACCAATCCACCTTCATAAATACTAAAATGGATTTTATGTAATAAATTTAATTATACTTGTAATTATAGGAAATTATTTCCTAAACTGGATGTTAATTATAAATATCAAAGATTACTGGGAATATCTGATATTGTTGGGTAATAAATAAATATAATATATTTATTTTGATATTTATAATTGTTATCTAGAATTATGAATTCTAGATAGTTACAAAAGGAAGTTAAAGATAACTTTCCTATCACATAAGTGTATATGTATACTAGAGTTAGAGGATGATTAAGAAATTAGGATTGAGCAAGTATAAAAGGGAATATATCTCTCTTTCTCCTCAACACACATTTTTTATACCAAAAGTTCATCTTATGATTTCATGAGTTGAAAATATCATAAGACAGATTATATAGTATAATTTAATTTAGTATTAAGAACATCCACTCATTTACATTGGTGTGGAGGTTTGAATTGAAAGATTTTGGTATTTGATTCAATCAAATTGGAGTTTGGTAAGAAATGCTTGAAAATTCTAAAAGCATAATTAGAAAAAAATTATTTTTTTCCATCAAGTTATGTTTTTTAAAATTTTTCTTAATATAATTGTTATATTTTATACAACTAATTAAAAATATATATTCACATAACTACATTAATTTTATAAAAATTATTAAAATATTTGACATTGCATCTTTTCGCTACGCCACGATTTGATTGAAAAATAAATTAATTGCCAACAGCACCTTTCACCAATCTTACTGCCAATTGAAACTCCAACCGATCCTACGTCCTCCATTCCCACTGAAAACTCTCACCCCATGGTAACCCGATCCAAAAGCTCCATCCACAAATCAAATCGTTCTTATGTTCCTCGCTGATTGCAGTTGATTCAAGTAATGAGAAGAAAGCGAAAAGTTTTGCTTTTGGATAATTAGTGGAGGTACAAGCAGAATAAATATATGTATTAATTATTTCGGAATTAAACATGCTTGTTTCTTTTTATATTCTTACATAATAGGTAGTTCTTTACATTTTATTTTCCTTATGTTTACAAGAGATGGTTAGAACTCGAAACCTCAAGCCTGCATTACAATAGCTGAGTTTGTAACTCGTTTTAGAATCGGATTGCATCTAGTTCCCAGAATTCATAAGTCAAGAGCATCTTATATGGTTTTAAATTATGGATTCAGATTTTAGATTCCCAAAATGCATTCCAGAATTAATTTGAAGCAATATCGCTTTCAATTTATTTCTTGTCTTAACTATGTCATTTATTTTAATATTTGGAATTGAGTTGTTTTTCAATATTAAGAACAACTTTTCACTTATGAATTGTTTCCTCAATTGTCATTAATAGAGATGCTTAGAAGTTTAAACCTCAATATGAAGTTTCTAACATTTATAACCTCTCATATTCGTAGTATTGAGTTTCTTGTTTAAGTTTATATGAATCACTTTTATCATATTAAGATGCTGGAAAAATTCTTGTTATATATGTTCATTCACTTAAAATTACTGCTATCAATCGTGCTGATATACTTGAAATGTTTCTCTTGCAAATCTTAACTTCATGATATGTTCTCAATAGGTGGGTAGAGAAAAACAAATAAGACTAGAGGACATACTTTTATGCCTGAAATTTGTGGCTTACTAATTCAATCTCTATTCCAGAAGTTTGTTGGCAACAACCAATTTTTTCATTTGAGGTCAGGGATTCAATTATTGTATCTATGCCAGAAATTTGTGGGTTACCAATTTTTTCATTTGGTGGAATACGGCCTCACTTATTGTATCTGTAATTCATTCTCTCCCCTCCCTCGGATTTGAGCTTTCCTCTCCCTTTAAAAGAAAAACAAAAAAGAGAACCAATTTTTTTAATTTGATGATCAAATTGAACAACCAAATCATGAGACAGTAAGAGTACTTTGGCTTGTTTAATGGTACAGTTGCAAGTGATGGAAGGTGTTCTCCACTTTACTACACAAAGTGGAGCTTGGTGCCTCAAACATAAAAGCATGAAATTCTAAGGATTGCCAATTTAGTGATCGCCTTAAAATTTGGTTGTTTTAAAGATACATGGTGTTACTTAATCAGTTTCTTAAAGGATCAACTAGTATTGATATATAATGTTATCTACTCTTTTTACCTACATGCAAAGTTTAAGTTGCAGAATGAAGAGGGACTTTATGGTTTGAAGTCAACTGAAAAGAAATGGACAGTTGAAGTGATATTGAAGAGAACATGATTCTTGATGCATTCTTGACATTTATCAAAACAGGAATCTGATTTGTAAATACTTTGGGTACTTTTGCTGCTTGTTATGAAGATTTCCTTTCAATTTAGTTGCTAGAGAAGTTTGAGGCAAGAATGGATTACATTAGAAACCTGGCTTACAAATTTCATTGGGTCCGACTTCATTAAAATATATTAGAACATTTTGCATTTGATTTTGAATGATAGAACTCTTACTTCTCGCCCCTCTTCTCTCTCCTTTTGATAAATGTATATTTTGACATATTTTTATATTAAATAATTTATATTTTTTTTGCTTTATTTATGTTAATATTATTATTTTATTAATATTTTATTTTAGCGAATCAATGAATATAAAAAGATAAAAAAAAATCATGTTTTCAGACTTGTACAGTTTTTGTATTTTGATCATAACTTTATGATCAAAAACCATATGGACTTTAAGCTTGTTTCATTTAAAAGCCAAGAGATAGAAGTACAACTTTTATGTTGGAAGCTCAGCCTAATTCACTCTTCATTATAGCAGAAAATTAATCCAAGTGGTTGTACAAAATAGATCACCAAAATTCGGATTAGAGTTCAGCCCAGTATTGACTTATTTGACCAATTGGGTTATATTTTTTAAGCCCAAATTTATTTTGGTTTCAAATTTGGATATGTTATATACAAAAGTAAATAAACAAGTTTTCTGAAGATAAGATAGTGAGAAAATGTGTAAAAATAGTAAAAACATAGGCTGAAAGTTGTTGTTGTTAAAGGATGACTCTTAGATATGATTCGGTAATTTGACTATATCGCCTTCATCCGATAGTCAAATTTGACAAATGATATATGACAATATATAAGCACCGAAAGATCTACAGGTTTTGTTCTTTACTCATTATCAAAATTTGAATGTATCTGATCTAAAAATACAATTCAATTAGATAGGTGAGGACTTGGTATAACAATTTAATAACTCTTGGCAACTAGCATACCATTTAATTAACCCCTCCATTATTTGTTTGGCCTCTATCTTACTCCAAGTACTATAAATAAGCCATGAATTAAGCTTGTACGAGAGAGGGGGGAGGGGGTATAGGGTTTCTTTAGGCTAAGTTTTTTAGTATATATGTTTTTTGGTAATGTAAGTTTTCTTATAGTAATAGAAATGCATTATCTAATTTCTCTTCTATTTTTAGTCTTTCCTACTTTTATTATGTCTTTTTAAATTTTATTTTGTTGAGCAAAAAGGGTAAACCTCTTGATGGAGTAAAAGGAACGGTTATAAGGGTAGACAATATTTAAATATGTTGTATTATTAGTTTGAGTTTTGATCTAAACCTTACTTGTTTTGTGATGATTCTTGATTTATATATCTCCAATGGTACAACAAATACTTGGTTTCATTTAGTTTATTATACAATTTTACCCCACCGACTGCTAATGTTAAATCTTGATTTGTTGTTGACGAAGGTGTACATAAATGCTTGATCCCATAAATAAGTATTGACGTGAAGAGATAATTTACAATAGTAAGACAATATCATGATTACCTTATTGCATTAGCTATTTGATAATATTTTCCCAATGGGACCTTCATTATGTATGGATTTCAATAGTGGCAATTAATAGAGGTAAAAAGAATAAATAATTATTTCTCTCTCCAAAACTCAAGAGTGGATTCCTAATCCTCAATATTTTTATTATTTTAATTATTTTTAGTTACAGCATATATTAATTATTCGCATATTTTGATTCACATGAATCCCATCTTTTTAGATTTATAATCCTGAATTTTTCAAGTTACTTCCCTGTAGATCGACCTCAGACTCATGAGAAATTTATTACTTAATACAACCTGCATTTGGGTTTGCAATCTTAAAGTTATAGCAAGTTTTTGGCGCAGTTGTTAGGGAAGGCAAGGTAAATATTCAGGTTTGTTAATATTTTTCCTTTGTGAACATAGTTTGTTTATTTTTTTTATGGATATATGGTTATATGGTATCATAGTCATAATTTTCGACGTTTAGTTAGAAATAATTCTGAAACTTTGTTTTAAAATTTATTTGAATCATCTCCACATTCTTCCACCATGGCTTAAAATGAAAGTGTCTAGGATGAAAATGAGAATCAACAGTACGTACCATGTGATATTATTTGCAACCTCCTTGAAATTCTTCTCCTTTTTATTTTATTTTTTCTCTCAATGCAAATAATTTTCGATTCAAACCAGGTATGATCTATTTACTTCCTAATTTCCATGGTTTAGACTCTGAAAATCCTTATTTGCATTTGAAAAAATTTGATGAAATATGTGCCACTTTTGATGATCAACCTTGCACAAATGAGATTGTTAACCTCAAATTATTTCCGTTTTCTTTAAAAGATAAAGAAAAAAAATATTTAAATTCTTTAAATCTAGGTCAATTGGCACTTGGCAAAAAATACAAGCTGAATTTTTAAAAAAAATCTTTCCAACTCATAAAACTAATGATTTGAAAAGACAAATTCAAAATTTTTCTCAAAATTCTAATGTAGATTTCTTTTAACGTTGGGAAAGATTTAAAGATTTATTGAATTCATATACACATCATGATTTTGAAAAATGATGCTTAATTAGTTTGTTTTATGAAGGTTTAACTCCTAAAACAAAATAATTTGTTGAAACAATGAGTAATGGTGAGTTTTTTGATAAAGAACTTGATGAAGTCCTAGAATATCTAGATCATTTGGTAGAAAACTCTCAATCATGGCATAATATTAATTCTTCCAAAGGTTCTATTAGATTTAATCTTGCTAATAGTAATAAAAAAAATATTACCTTAGCTAAGAAGATGATCTAAATGCTAGGCTTGCTAGTTTAACAAGAAAAGTTGAAGCCATGGAACTTAAAAAAGTAAAGGAAATCAAATATATGCAAGAGGAAGAAGTTTGTAGCAATTGTAAACTTTTGGGGCACTCCATCAATGAATGTCCAAACATTTCAATACAAATAAATTTCATGAACACATTCAAAAAACCATTCCATTCTTCATATTATGAAACTTACAATCCACAATGGAGAAATCATCCCAATTTTAATTGGCGAGATGATAACCGTGCCCAACCGTTGCATTCACAAAAATCACTAAACTTTCATTCTTATTCAACTTCACATACAAAATCCCTTGAGAAGACTTTGCAAGCATTTATACATGAACAAACAAACATCAATAATCAGACTTCACAAGCTATCAATGAGATCAAAAGCACACTTTCAACACTGACAGTTTCTTTGCGTACTCATGAAAAGGGTAAAGTTTCTGCTCAACCTCAACCTAATCCTTCCACTCAGTGTCCTATTTCTTCTTCAGGTGAAAATTCAATCAAGAAGGCTAAGTCAGTCACAACTCTTCGGAATGAAAAAGTTTTTGATAAAATTATTCATCCAAAAGAGAAAATTTCTAATCCACCTCCAGAAATGATGAATGGAAATAGTCATGATGATGAAGGTAAGTTTGATGAAGGTAAGTGTGAAAATGAAGAAAAAGAAAAATATTTACCTCCAACACCATTTCCTCAAAGATTGCAACCAACTCAGAAATTAAACTCAAATGCTAAAATCTTTGAAGTTTTTGAACAGGTCAAGATTAATATTCTATTATTAGATGCAATTAAGCAAGTTCCACCTTATACCAATTTTTTGAAAGATTTGTGTACAATCAAAAGAAAATATCATGTAAAAAAAAAGGTATTTAATTATTCAACAATTCACTCCACCCAAATACAAAGATCCAAGTTGTCCAACCATTTCATGTATCATAGGAAACACTAGAATCTCTATACTTTGCTTGATTTGATGTTAGTGTAAATTTTCTACCTTTCTCAGTTTATAAACAGTTAGGTTTGGGAGAACTTAAAACAACCTCTATTGTACTCCAACTAGCTGACCATTCGATTAAAGTTTAAAAGGGAGTAGTAGAAGATGCGTTGGTATAAATTGATAAGTTTTACTTTCCAGTTGATTTTATTATTTTGGACACAGAGCCTGTTGCACAAACATATATACAAATTTCTATCATTTTAGGTCGTCCTTTTCTTACAACTTCAAATGCTTTGATCAATTGTAGGAATGGTATTTTGAAGTTATCATTTGGGAATATGACTTTAGAACTAAATGTGTTAACATTTATAAGCAACCTGCAGAAGATATCGAAGTACAGGAAGTGGATTCAATCGTGAAACTTGTTCATGAATACTTTACTACCACTAACTCTTCAGATTCTTTGGAGACTTGTTTTAAAAGTAAAAGTATTTGTAAAAAGGCACACGCTAATACCCTCTTTGAATTTTTGCAGGTACAAGAAAATTATTTTTGGAAGCCAAAGTTTGAAAAACTTTCATCATCAACAGTAAAATCTATTCCATCAAGTATTAAAGCTCCCGTGGTTGATTGAAATACTCTTTCTTAAGTAAGAATGAGACTTTTTCAGTAATAATTTCTTCTAAACTCGGTACATTTCAAGAAGGTAAGTTGATCAAAACTCTGAAAAGGCATAAGAATACTTTATGATGGACCATTGCTGATATTAAAGGTATTAATCCTTTTATTTACACACATAACATCTATCTAGAGGAAAGTGCTAAACCTTCTAGAGAAATGCAATGAAGGCTAAATCCTAATATGAAAGAAGTTGTGAGAAATGAAGTCATTAAACTCTTAGATAATAGAATAATTTATCCTATTTATGATAGCAAATGGGTAACTCCTATTCAAGTTGTACCTAAGAAATCTGGAGTTACTGTAGTCAAGAATGAGAATGATGAATTAATTCCAACTAGGACTGTTACTGGTTGGTGATTGTGCATTGACTATAGAAAACTCAGTTCAGTTACTAGAAAAGACCATTTTTCATTACCTTTCATGGATCAAATTTTAGAAAAAGTTGCGGCACATGAGTTTTATTATTTTTAGATGAATATTCTGGGTATAATCAAATTGTAATTGCAATTGAAGATCAAGAGAAAATAATTTTTACATGTCATTTTGGTACTTTTGCATATCGAATGATGCATTTTGGATTATGTAATACACCAACTAAATTCCAACGATGCATGCTTAGTATTTTTAGTGACATGGTTGAACATTTTCTTGAAGTTTTCATAGATGATTTTTCTATTTTTGGTAATTCATTTGATGATTGTCTATCTAATTTAGAAAATATTTTGATCAAGTATGAAGAAAAGAATCTTGTGCTCAATTGGGAGAAATGTCATTTCATGGTAACAATTGGTATTGTTCTTGGACACTTTATTTCATCAAAATATATTGAGGTTGACAAATCTAAAATTGAGTTAATTATCAATTTGCCAACACCAAAGACTGTGAAGGAGGTAAGATCATTTTTAGGACATGTTGGTTTTTATAAAAGATTTATCAAAGATTTTAGTATAATATCTAAACCTTTGTGTAATCTTCTAACAAAAGATACTATTTTTGAATGGACTAAAAATCATGAAGCCTAAAAGCATGCTTACATCTACTCCAATCATGTAGCCTTCAGATTGGACTTTACATTTTGAAATAATGTGTGATGCTAGTGATTATGTTGTTGGAGCCATCTTGGGATAAAGAAAAGATAAGAAACCATATGTCATTTGCTATGCAAGTAAAACTTTAAATAGCGTTCAATTGAATTATTCATCAACTAAAAAAGAATTACTTGCTATAGTTATTGCATTGGATAGATTTCAATCTTATCTTGTTGGCTCACCAGTTGTTATTTTCAGTGATCATGCAACTTTGAAATATCTTTTGTCAGAAAAAAATGCCAAATCGAGACTGATTAGGTGGATTCTTTACTCCATGAATTTAATATTACGATTCGAGATAAGAAGGGAGTAGAGAATATGGTAGTTGATCATTTGTCAAGACTTGTTTGTAATGACTCATTTCGAACCACACCTATTAATGAAACTTTTCTTGCTGAACAACTATTTAATATTTCTATTTTACCTTGGTTTGCTAAAATTGTTAATTTTCTTATGACATGAAAGATGCCATCGCATTGGAACTCTTAAGACAAAAAAAAGTTTTTGACTGAGGTGAAAATATTTTATTGGGATGATCCATATGTATTCAAATATGGTCTGGATCAAATCTTTCGAAGATGTGTGTCTGACAATAAGATAGGTAATATTGTCAAATTTTGTCATTCAGAACCATGTGAATTGTTAAAAGTTAGGGTCTTTTTCAAAGCGAAATATAATGCCCTTGCACCCTATCCTAGTGATTAAAATCTTTGACTGTAGAGATATTGATTTTATGGGACCATTTGCATTATCATTTGATTTTCTTTACATATTAGTTGTCATAGATTATGTTTCAAAATGGATCGAGGCAATTCCTTGTTGAAACAATTTTCACAAAATAGTGATAAAGTTTTTGAAAGAAAATTTATTAATTTGATTTAGAATTTCTCGATCTATTATCAGTGATGGGGGAAAACGTTTTTGTAACAAAATTTTTGGAACTCTAATAAGAAAATATGGAATCATACATAAAGTTGCAACCCCTTGTCACCCTAAAAAAAATGGACAAGTTGAACTTGCAAACAGGGAAATAAAACAAATTTTGAAAAAAACTGTTAACCCAAATCGTAAAGATTGATCTCTTAGACTTACCGATACACTTTGGGCATATAGAACTGCTTTCAAAATATCATTAGGTATGTCTCCTTATAGGAAAGTTTATGGAAAACATTGTCATTTATCTGTTGAACTTGAACATAAAACTTATTGGACAATCAAAATGTAACTTCAACCTTAATGAAACTTCAAAATTGCACAAATTGCAAATCAATGAACTTCAAGAATTGAGAAATGATGCATATGAGAATTCTAAAATTTATAAAGCAAGAATCAAAGATTTTCATGATAATAAAATTTCAAGAAAAATATTTGAGGTTGGTCAAACGGTTTTACTTTATAATTGTCGATTCCATTTGTTTCCTGAAAAATTGAGATCAAGGTGGAGTGGTCATTTTGTTGTAAAAAAGGTATATTCTTATGCGGAAATTGACATTGAAAATCCTAGAAATGGTAACATATTCAAAGTAAATGGACAAAGAGTTAAACCATTTCTGAAAAACCAATTTTCACAAGAGGAAATTCTTTTTCTTTCTAACCCTTGTTATGATTAGTGTTATATATATATATACTCATTTTCTCTGACTTTATTTGTTTTGAATGTTTTTTTTTCTTTTTCCGATTAAGTGGCGGATAACAATACTCCGTGGCTATTAAAGTCGAACTTGTCAGTCTCCCAAACAACTAAAATCTTTGTACAAATTTTCTCTGAATTTCTCATTCTCTTTTCTTGTTGTTTTCAAAATGGGTGATATTTTTCTAACTCTCAAGAAGCAATTTCCTTTTCTTCCAAAAAATGCAATTTTGAAAATTTATAAAACCAAGATTGAAAGATTGAGGATGCTTATGCACAAGGGGATCCCGGAGAACCTACGATGGATAATTGAAGTAAAGGTAAGAGCACGTGAGTTTTCACATGAGTTTCTAGATTTGCTTACTAGATATATGCCTAGTTTTGGTAAAATCACACATTTAAAAAAATAAAGGGTGAAAAAAAAAAAATTATCACAATTGTGCTAGATGGACTTGTTGTTCTTTAGGAATGGTCTCTAAAAATTGAGAAGATAAACTTAAATTCGTTATGGATGGAATGAGTAAGGAGTCTTTAGATCACATTATACTGACTCTTGAGACACATTCATGTGGATTGGTACAACGTGTAATTTCAAAATTAATATGAATTTTATAGTCTTGGGAATCTGACATTAAAAGACCATATTTGCCAGTTTATAAAAAAGCTAGATAAGAAGTATATACTTAACCCATAGAGGGCATTTAAGTTGTTACTGGATGTAAAACCAGATGAAGATGTGAGCCACAATCACAACTACATGTACATTCATGTGTAAGTATGTAATTTTTAAATTTTATGTATGTACTTATTTTCAACCTTTTTGACAAAAGAAAAAAATATATAATAAATGCATTCCCTGTTCACACCTCAATAAATAGCATCTACTCACTCTATTTTTGCACAAGTTATTTTCAAAAAGAAAATAAAAATAGAAGTTTCTTCGAGTCGCAAAATTAACTGCATTTGTATCTTTTGTGGATCTAATTTAGGAATGGTGAGTTTATAGGGGCAGTCAATAACCTTGGTAGAACTTTAGTATAAAGAAAAATTCATTTAGTATATAGGGGAGTCAGTTTGGGTTTAATGGAGAGTGTTTCTATTTCTGCTTATGTAGGAGGAGTCAAAGTTTTGGGAGTTATCCCAAAATCTTTAACAGTACATAATATCACATGTATGGTCATTGCATATGAGCTAAAAGTGTCACATATTAAGGACAGAATGCCTAACAGGTTAAACAATTCAGATGCATTCATCATTTTACATAACAGTTTTGGTACACTAGAGGAATTATTCCAAGTTATCTCTTGGGCACAACTCAATATTCACCAAAAACCTATAAGTATTTTTAATATTAATGATTTTTATGATGGTTTGCTATCTTTTGTAGATCATGCTGTGAAAAAAAAAATTATTTTACCGTCTACGAGAAGAATCCTTATTTCTGCTTCGACACCTAATCAGCTAATTGATCAACTTCTAGCATATGTGCCAGAACCTAATCCAACCTTGGTCAATGTGGATTGGTCCAATAGGAACAATGGTCAAAAATGAAAATTGAATTTGATTCTCAATCTGTGATACTTATTGTTAATAGTTTTATCTAATAGTATCTATTTTTTTTTTGTTTCAGCTTTATTTTTTTAGTCACACTTAAGGTGATATTTTTCAAACTCTACTTTTCTATCTATTTTTGACATTGGGGATAATGTCTCGATTAGGTTGGGGGGAGGGATAATTGATATCATAACTTGTGTGTTCAATTTATGTTTTTTTAATATTTTATTTAAAAAAAAAACAAAAAATAAAATCAAGCATGTTTTCTTATGGGTCCATTGAAATCATGAAAAATTGTGGTGGAGTAAATGGTAATTGTAATATTCTTGAGACGCATTCCTATTTTTTGCATAACATGACAAGTTTGTAAAGTTTTTAACCAAAGTTTATGAATTATCAATTTATTTTTATTTTTTTTAGTTGTAGAGGTTCTTCCAACTTCAATGATTAACATTAAACATGAATAATGTGGTTTAATTGATGATGGGTATTGTTTTGGACTTTGATGTTGTTATTTGATTAATATATTTTTGCGATAACTATACTCAATTTTTTTGCATAAATAGTTATGTTATTCAATGTGAATATTCTTATACCCTTCCTCTAATTATCACTTGAATTTTCAACATATAGGGGTTGAGTATTAGAACTTTTACTTTCGATCTGTCGAGGCAAACGACTGATAGCGCGCCACTAGAAAAATGATTAAGCCATTAGGCTTTCTAGCACCATTGTCAATCAGCTTGTTCCCCATGTGATATTTCAAGAGAACATCCTCCTAGTGAACCACTTTGAGCCTTTCAATAAATAAATATTTTTTTTATAACCATGTCTTTTTATTTAGCCTAAATACACTATTATCCAATTATTCTAAAAATGATTGGAGTTTAAGAAATATTCCATTGACAACGTGAACTTACAAATGAAATTCAGGATAGAATAGAAGATAAATATGGGGAGTTTCTCTTCAAAAAAAAAGAGAGAGAAAAAAAGGAAAAAAAATAATAGAAAAATAGAAAACAAAAAATATTGCAAAGTACTACGAGTTGCAACTAAAAATAAGATGTTGCAAAATGAATAGGAGGGGTCCAATTCAATAATAATAGATAAACTCTATTATTATGAAGTTTATGGATTTTGAGAATTTTTTATCGATAAACTCTATGTTTCTAATTTCATGAAGTTTTTAGAACATTTGTTGCATCTTATCATTTTATTTCTTAGCTACATCACTACCCTTTAGCCCTATTACAACCTTTGTTGAAAGTTTTTTAATTTCGTGTCTTGTCTTCAGTGTAGTGGAGATTTACACTAAAGGAAGAGCATATGATGTTTAGCTTTTTTATTAGAGATTGGGTGATGGTTTTTGTAAGGTTTTATGCAAACTGCAAGTGTACGGTGTCAAGTTTTAATATAATGATGAGTTGAGTATCGTATCCACAAAGATTGTAATAAAAAAATTGCATTAAGTACCGTAGTTCAAATAGTCCTAATTTTATCTAGAAAATCGAGTGATGATTGGTAAACAAAGTAAAATAAGATAAAAAATGCATAGACAAGAATGGAGTTTTTAGAAGCAATTCAACAAACACCTTATGAGCAAAAAATTCTAGAGGAATGACTCATCTAATTATCACCTATGTTCTTCCTTCCAAAATATACCAATTCAAGTTAACAACACATGTAAGTTAAGAATTCCTAAACTCATCAATTCCCTCTCTCAAGTGCCGAATTGACTATAAGTTCTAACATGAATTTCGATATCTCTATAAAAATTCAAGAATAAAACTCTACAAAAGTTCAATGAATTCTTTTTCAAAACTTCTAAGGTTTCATAAGCTTCTCAACTCTATGATTCCTAGGTTGTATTATCCCTATGATCATGTATAATCTTCCCTCTCTCGAGTGTTGAATCTCATACGTCAAACAATTTAAATTAGTGGCCAATTAATCAAGATGAAATACTAAACAAGATAACATAAACAAGATGAATAATTTGAACTAATATTATTTGGAATTCAAAATATAGGTTCAAATAAGGTTACATCATCCTCTAGAAAGAAAAGTTTAGTTCCTCATGTATGAATATAACTTCAAGAAATACATAAGAAAGAATATGGAAATTGTTCACCAATTTGTGAAGTGGAAGTAATAGTTGAAGCTTTCTTTGTCTCCAAGAATGCTTGTCTATAAGAATGGCCTTCTTCTCTCCAAGTTTTCTTGTTCTCCTTTGCTTCTTAGCTTCTCTTCACTCTTCTTCTCTTCCAAAAACTGATTTGGAGGCTTTTGGAATCCCTCAAAATAGCTGGGAAATTGCCCTAAAGAGGGCAAAATACCCATTTTGACCTTACTTGTCCGCCTGGCAGCACCTAGGCGCTGCCTTGTCTGTCAGAGACGGTGGGTACAGTGCCTAGGCGCTGTACTGCGCTGCACTTGCTATCTAGAATCGGCTTCTGCAGCGCTTGTAGCTTCTTTCAACTGATTTTTCACGACTTTAGAGGCCAAACTAGAATTTTGTTTATTCATATGAATTGTAGCCCTATGTATTGGCTTTCCATTAGAACTTGAATTAACTAAATATGACTTCTTTGGTGAGAGTTATTCTGGAAATACCAAGATGTATCATCTCCAAAAATTGCAGCCTAGTGCTGACTCTTGCAGTCCGTTTTTCTTATTTAAATCGACCGAATTTGATTTTGTGGTAAACATAGACGTTGTAGATCTATGTCTTAGATTTCCAATGGATCAATAATAAAGTTTAAATGAAATTGTTCCTCAGAATTATGATTGAAATACCA
>JAGSPU010000514.1:0-29822 GCA_019321725.1 Paulownia fortunei | reverse complement strand
TAATCCATAATTTAACATGAATCTTAAGTATATAAGAACCCTTATCAATGCCTTCTAATGGTCATTGAATAAATTACTCATAAATCTACACATTTTATTGATTGAGTATGCAATATTCAAATAGTTGCAATTTATGATGTATATCAAACTGCCAATTATCCAAAAATATTATAACTGTGATATAGGCTCACCATAGTTCTTAGCCAAATGCAAACTTAAGTACTGGTGTTTTTACTAGAGAAATATCATTACACATTAAACTTAATTCCATCAGATGTCCAATGATCTTAATTCCTAAAATAACATCTGCAATACCTATATCTTTCATATCAAAATATTTTGTCAATATTTTTTTGGTAGTCATGATAATATTATAATCACTATCCATGATCAGCATGTTGTCTACATGTAGACAGACAATGGCATAAGTATTCGGTGTACTTTTATATAAACGATCTGTCATACTCGTTAATTTTGTATCCATTTGGCAACATAATTTTGTCAAACTTTTTGTGCCAATGTTTTGGTGCTTACTTAAGTCTATACAATGACTTAACGAGTTTACACGTATTTTTCTCTTTTCTAGGAGCAACAAACTCTTTGGGTTATTCCATGTAAGTTTTTCCAATTCACCATTCAAAAAGGCTATTTTCATTTCAATTTGATATATCTCAAGGTTATGCAATGCAACAAGAGCAATGAGTACTCGAATAGTTGTAATCCTTGTCAGTAGTAAAAATGTATTGAATAAGTCAAGGCCTTCTTTTTGTTTGAATGCTTTAGCTACCAATTTGGCCTTGTAGTTATCAACAGTTTCATCAGTCTTATATTTTCTTTTAAGGATCCATTTGCATCATAAAGGCTTATTACCCACTGGAAAATCAACCAACTCCCAAGTATGATTTTGTATAATAGATTATATTCATTGTTGATAGCCTCTTTCCAGAACGGAGCTTTTGGATTATCCTTGGTTCATTTTTTAATATGTAATTAGAATATCAAGACCAAAAATTTTAGTTGTTTTGGCCCTCTTACCGCATCTTGGTTGTTCATCACTTTGATGATTAACATTCACATATTCATAAGTTCTTTATGAGAACTAACTTCTTTCCTTTCTTGGTAAGGAAAGATATCTTCAAAGAATAAAATATTCCTTGATTGAATGATTGCACCTTCATGTACATCGAGAATTACTGATTTGTGCATAAGAAATTGATATGCACTACTGTTATTAGCATATCTAATGAAAATGTAATTAATTGTATTAGACCTTATTTTGAATTGTTTTGATTTGGGTAATTCTACCTTAGACAAAAACCCTCACACAAGGTAATTATAGGAAGGTAGCATTTCCATAATTCATAAGGAGTCTTATCCTTACTCTTATGTGGTAAGAATATGGTTAGTTGAGAGGATAGCTTCCCCTAATAAATTCTAAGCTAAACCAAAATTTATCAACATATAGCATTCATCATTTTCTTAAGAGTACGGTTTTTGCGTTCGGAATACCATTTGATTGAGATGAGTAAGAAGTTGTTTAATGAATAATGTTAGATTCTGAGCAAAAATCTTCAAATGGAGCTCCGTACTCCCCATCTCTATCAATACGAATGATCTTAATCCATTTGTTAAGTGGATTCTCAACAACATTCTTATAGCTTTTGAAAGCTTCTAAGGCCTCATTTTTGCTTTTCAATAGATACACATAATATTATCTTGTGCAATCATCGATAAAAGTAATAAAATACTTTTTTCACCTCTAGTTTGCATAAATTTGAAATCACATATATCACTGTGAATTAATTCTAAAGGTGTTGTGTTTTTTTCCACTAAAGAGAATGATGCTTTGGCTATCTTAGCCTTGACATAAACTTAACACTTATGTGTTGAATAAATTTTAAATGAAGGGAATAAATATAAAATTACCAATCTATGTATAGTATTAAAATTAAAATGTCCTAATCTAACATGCCATAAATAAGAATACTTAATCAAGTAAGTAGAAGGCATAATTTTATTACTCTCAACATTTCAGAGTACAATCATTACATTTTTCTTGAAAAGACCTTATCTTGAAAAGACCTTTATCTAACCACTCATTTCCTATAAACTGCCCATACTTAGTGAGTACAAACTTATCATATTCAAACACTAGTCTAAACCTACATTTAACTAATAATGAACATGACACTAGATTCTTTTGGATATCTGGTACATGTAGCACATCAATCAGGGTTAGCTTCTTGCCCGAGGACATTTTTAGCACAACTTTGCCCAATTTGATGACATTAGAAGATGAAAAGTTTACTGTGTACAACTTTCTTCTGTTAATTAGAATATAAAATAAAAACATCTCTCTGTCTTAGCAAATATGGTGTGTTGTGCCTATGTTAACCCACCATTCTCTTGGGTTATCAACCAAGTTAGCTTCAAACACAACTATTGACAGATCGACATCCAACATGTCAACTAGAACTGTCTTGTCCTCGGTTACATGCACCTGGTTCTGATTCTCTTTCTTTGGAAGGAGGCAATCATTGACCTTGCGGTTTGCCTTGCTACAATTGTAGCAGTTTCATTTGAACTTTTTAGCTTTCTCTGTTTTTAACCATTGCTCTGGTGCTTCATTTTCTTACTAGTGTTGGGTTTTACCTGAAAAGAATCAATGATGGCTTCTACCTGAAAAGACTCACTGAGTTGCATATCTTCAACATGTATATCATGCAAGATTATTTATAGCTCCTGAACTTGATCCGTCACCATTTTGGAATCCAATATCTTGAAGTCTAGGGACTTGCCGACTATGAATTTCTTCAAACTACTATCTTCCATCTTATACTTCTTCTTGAGTGATTTACACAACTCTTTAGCTATCTTCATTTAACAATACACATTGTGTAGTGTATAGTTCAGTCCATTGAGGACATAGTTCTTGCACAGAAAGTCACTATGACTCCATGTATCGAATACTACCCTCTTTTGAGGATCTCATTCATCTTCCCCTACAGTGGGAAAATCCTCCCTCAAGAATAGACCTGACCACGGGCCGAGTCCAAACCGAACCCAACCCGTGGATGACCCATGGTCAACGGGTTTTGGACCCGGTCCGTGGATGACTGTGGTCAACGGATCAAAACCCGTTGACCACGGGTTCGACCCGCGGACCCGTAACCGGCTCGTGGATTCACGGGCCAGTTACGGGTCTAAATTTTTCAAACCCGTGAACCGTCGGGTCAGCCCGACGGTTCAATCCGGGTCGGCCCGGCGGGTCGACTCGGTGGTTCAAGAAAAAAAAACGTCAAAGTGTCGTTGTCAATGGCAACGGCTATGTTGTGCAACGGTCAAAATTTTTGACTGTTTGACTTTTTTATTTTTTTTTAATTTTTTTTTAATTTTTTTCTATAAATACCCATCAATTCTTCATTTTTTCCACACTTCAACTCTCAAATCTCAATTATCTAATTATCATCTCTCAATTCTCTAATCTTCACTCTTAATTATTCATTCTCAATTCTATATTATTTTAATTCTTTCATTAAATTTTTTTCATATTTCATTTATTTCATCTTTAATTATTTATTATTTAATTCTATATACTAAATTTTTATCATTTATCAAAAAATGGCCGGTTCAAACAATAGAGGTAAGGGAAAGATACCTGCAACCGACGAGCAACCAAGGTTCAACATCGATTGTGAAGTTTAGTTAAGTGATAAAGAGCAAACTCACTTGTATACTACTCAAGAAACAATGAGTGATGCTCATACTCGATCTATTCCATCTCTCAAATCTTCTAATTTTACAAAATATTTTGATAAAATGACACTTCCAAATGGAGAGATGCGAGCAAAGTGTAAATATTGTTCACAATCTTACAAATTTTAATCCGGATGCGGTTATGGATCCTTGAAAAGACATATGAAGAAGAAGCATCCAGTAGAATTTGGCATTGATCGTACCCAAACTCAAATGCCATCATTCGCATCTTTCAGTGCCGGTGGAGGTAACGATCTTTTTTTATTTAAATATAATGATGTTAGATGTAGAGAAAATTTAGTTAGATTTATTTCTATTGAACATCTTAGTTTTAGTTTTGCAAATAAATTCTTTTTTAATGAATTAATTCAAATAACATATAATCCGGAGGCTAAAGGTGTTCCACGAACCACACTAACACGCCATGTAAAAAAATTATATAATAAATCTAAAAAAGAGTTAAAAGAATTATTAAATAATATAAATAATAAAATTTCTTTATGTAGTGATATTTAGAGTGATCATTGGCAAATACATTCATATATAGGTATTACATGTCATTGGATTGATGATTCTTGGACACTTCAAAAAAGATTACTTGCATTTAGAGTTTTTGATAGTCCACACACAGCGGCAAATATTTCACAAATTATATTTTTAATATTAGAAGAATATAATTTAGTTAATAAATTTTTTTCAATATTATTTGACAATGCTGCAGCTAATAATGCTAGTATTTGTGATCTTAAAGTTGTATGTGAACCATCAATTGGTGGTAAATTTTTTCATATTAAATGTATATGTCATATTTTAAATTTATGTGTACAAGATGGCTTAAAAGTTTTAGATAATCAACTTAAACCAATCAGACAAGCATTTTCTTATTTATGCACACATCCACATATTAATAAACAATGGTTTAGATTTTGTAAGGCTAACGGTGCCTAAAAAATTTCCACGGGATGTTCCAACCCGTTGGAATTCAACATATAAATTATTAGAAGAATCTATCGACTATAAAGATTTATTATGTCAATTTTTTGTATAAATTATTTCTACTCCTTTTCATTTATATCCACATCATTGGACAGTATGTGAAAAAATTTGTAATATTTTAAAAATATTTAATGATGCTACTTAACAATTATCTAGTGTTTATTCCCCATCTTCTCATTTAGTATTATTAAATTGTTGTAATATTGCATCAGTTTTACATGAAAATATTAACTCCCAAGATGAAAATTTAGTAAATTGTGTTTTATCAATGCAGTTGAAATGAGAAAAATATTTTTATGAAATTCCAGATATTAATTTAATTGCTGTTGTTTTTGATCCTAGACTTAAATTAGATGGTTTACAAGACTTGTTATTAATTTATTACAATGCTTTAACACATAATGAAAATGATTATACTATAGATATTAATAATATTATATTTAAAATTAGAACACTTTTAAATGAATTTTATAATGAATACAGTTCCAAATATGGTTCACAATCAACTCAAGTTGATATACATAAAACTAGTAGTAGTAGTAGTTTTAAACTTACGGCAGCACAACTTTTACTTAGGGAACGAATTAAACGTCCTCGAGAATCTTCAAGTTCTAGCTAAGAACTTGAGAGTTATTTTAATGTTTCATTTGAGTTTAATGAGACAGATGACGATGGGGAGTTCGATATTTTGCGATGGTGGTCGCAAAAGGAGCAAACGTATCCAATTTTATCCGTGATGGCAAAGGAGATACTTGCTTCACCTGCTTCAACCATTGCAGTGGAACAAGTTTTCAGTGCGGAAGGTAATATATTGAGTGAGAAACGTTCAACGTTGTCTCCCGAGAATTTAGAAGCCCAACCATGTCTTGATGATTGGATCAAGGCCTCAGTACGAAGACAAGGTCAGCCGGATTCAGAGGAAGATTAAGAGGAGGACACAGATGGAACAACGACGGGAACGAGTGGGAGTGATTGAGTCACGCTACTCCCTAAGGTAGGAAGGGTTAAAAGGTAAGAGAACTACGTGGGCTTTGATTCTTCTATACCCTAAGAGAATACGTAGGCAACTTAAATTTAAGTTCAAGCCCATTTTTATTTTTAAAATAGTTTTTAATTATATAATTTAAATTTTTGCTAATATTTTTTTAAATTTAAGTGCAATTTTTTTTTATTAAAATTTAAGTTTAAACTTTAAGATTTCAAGTTGAACATCTTTTTTTATATATTTATTATAATTAGAATATTTGATCCTTTAAATTTTAGATAATAATTTTTTTTTTCAAATTTAAGTTAAACATTCATTAAATTCAAAAATTAATGATATTTTTTTTTAAATTTAAGTTCAAAATTTTTCATTCAAATATATGTTTAAAATTTCAAACCCTTGTTTTTGTTTTACAAAATTTACAATTTTATAAAATTAATAGTTAGTTAAAAAGTTACAAATTTTTAAAATATAAGGTAAAAAAATAAAAAAAAAATCAACGGTCGGAACCAAAATCGAAACCCGCGGTTAATCGGAACCAGCCCGACGGTTCCAAAACCCGGACCGTAATCGGCCTTGACGGTTAAGGTTAAGGGTCGAAATTTTCTTGAACTGTGGAACCGGCAGTTCTGAACCGTAACCGGCGGTTCCTGAACTGTGGTCAGGTCTACTCAAGAACCTTGCCAGGTTCAAGATAGTAAGATAGAAAAACTTCTATTGCCACTTTTTGAAGCCCATTCCATTGAATTTCCCTGATTTCTCTCTGAGCTAGTGCTAGTAGAACTGGCACTACTGAGAACATAAAGAAATTCATCTTAAATTTTTTGGATAAGTAGGTGTAAATTCGAATGGCTGGACTAATTTTGACATAGTAATAGTATATGAATTTTAGTCAAGGCAAGAGTTATACTCATTCTTTAAGACGAATTTGTCTCGTACTTGGTGCTCAAGGAATTTAGCAATTGTCTCCTAACATACAATAACTTATTTCTTGTAATAATTGCATTAGAAATTACAAGAACTATGAACTAAAGGTATTTTGAACTCTCTTTGACTCTTGGAAGAAGACATAGAGAAGACATGATGAGAATGAATAAATGATAAATGCATATTTTGACATATTATTGTGTCAAATTCTTTATATTTTCCTTTCTTTTATTATTTTTAATATTATAATTTTATTAATATTTTGTGTTGGAATCAATGAATAAAAAGAGATAAAAAAAAAGTCAAAATAAAACAGAAGAAGACAATACATTTTCTGAGCAAGTTAGGAGATAATATTTCATTAGATCAAACAAGTATCACAATTAGAAGAAAAGGGTCATTTTTGCCTAATTCCATTATGTGTAAATTAAAATATATGCAAGAAATTATTTGAACTGTGCAAGTGATTGATGACTTGCATTAAATTCTAAATAAGCATGCTTCTCAAATTTGTGCAGTTTTCGTATTTTGGAAATAACTCCATGTTCAAAATCTCTATGGACCTAAATCTTTCTTTATTTGAAAGTGAAGAGATAGAACTATAACTTTTCTGTTGAAAGCTCAGTCCAATTCAGTCTTGATTAAAACAAAAACTTCATCCAAATATGTGTATTGGAAAAAATCTATCTATACTGACACATTTTCTTAAATCAATTATAAATTGCTCCCTAGTGGTTTGAATTAGGTTATTCAAATTGAAAAAAGGCTAACAGACAAATACAGCTTTCAAGTTGATTACTTTTCCAAAATCAGCTGATTTCATAAAGAAAAATAAGTGACAAAACTCGAACCTGAAAAGGACATGTGAATTTAGAGAATATTTGAAGTAAATTTAGAGTGAATTTGGAGGTGTCAATTTAGGCACTCTTCTACTATAAATAAGGGCTCTTGAATGTCATTGAAGACACACACAAAACCTTTAAAGGGGGAAAAAAGTATTATTGTTATCTTTCTTTAGGCTAAATTTTCTAATAGGAATATAAGTTTCTAGTAATAATAGAAATGAATTCTCCAGTTTTTCTTCTATTTTTAGTATTTTTTACTTTCATTATGTCTTTCTAAATTTTATTTGACTAAGGAGAAAGGGCCAACCTCTTGATGGAGGAAGATGAATGGTTATAAAGGTGCATAATGTTATGGTATGTTGTATTATTGTTTTATTTTTTTATTAAAACTATCCTGATTTTGTGGTGATTCTTGATTTATCTATAACTAATGGCACAACAAATACTTAGGTTCATTTATATGATTTTACTACACTCACTGCTAATGTAAAACATTGATTTGTTGTAGACAAAGTTGTGCATAAATACTTAATCTCATAAATAAGTGTTTGTGTTAAAATCCTTCTTATTTAGTGATGATTCTTGATTTATGTATCACCAATGGCACAACAATACTTGAGTTCATTTATCTTATTCTACTACACTAGATGCTAACGTAAAACCTTGATTTGTTATAAACAAAGATGTGCATAAATACTTGATCCCATAAATAAGTTTTAGTGTTAAAACCCTTCTTGTTTAGTGTCGATTCTTGATTTTTGTATCACTAATGGCATAAAAAATACTTGAATTTATTTAGCTTGATGTACGATTCTACTACATCGACTGCTAATGTGAAACCTTAATTTTTTGTAAATAAATATGTGTATACTTGATCCCATAAACAAGTATTGGTGTTAAGAGATAATTTGCAAACAGTAACACAATATCATGATTATCTTAATGCATGAGTTATTTGATAACATCTTCCCATTGGAACCTTCATTATGTATAGATTTCAATATTGACATTTAAAAGAGGTAGAAAGAATAAATAATCATTTCTTTATACAAAACTCAAGAGCATATCCCTAATTTTCAGTACTTTTATTACTTTGATTTCTTAAAACTTCAAGAAATATAATTCTGAAAACTTCAAACAACTTCCCTGTGGATTGACCTTGGACTCTCGAAAAATTTATTACTTGAGACAACCTACACTTAGGTTTGCAACCTTAAAGTTGTAGCAAGTTTTTAGCGCCGTTGCCGGGGCAGGTAAGGTAAGTATTCAAATTTGTAAATATTTTGCCTTTGTAAATATTATGTGTTTGTTTTCTTTACGGTTATATGTTCATATGGTATCATAGTCATAATCTCATCGTTTAGTTAAAAATAACTCTGAAACTTTGTTTGAAATTTTATTTGAGTCACCTCCATATATTTCCACCATGGGTGAAACTGAAATGTCCAGGATGAAAATGAGAATCAACAGTTGCGTGCCATGCATTATTACTTGCTACATACTCAAAATTCTTCTCCTTATTATTTTATTTTTCCTCTCAATGCAAATAACTTTCGATTCAAACTAGGTATGATCCATTTATTTTCTAATTTACATGATTTAGACTTTGAAAGCCTTTACTTGCATTTGAAAGAATTTGATGAAGTATGTGCCACTTTTAAAGAACAAACTTGTACAAATGAGATCATTAAGCTAAAATTATTTCCTTTTTCAAAAGATAAAGCAAAAACTTGGTTTACTCTTTAAAACCTAGATCAGTTGGTACTTGACAATAAATGTAAGTTGGTTTTTTGAAAGTTCTTTCCAACTCATAAAACTAATACTTTGAAAGGACAAATATAAAACTTTTCTCAAAATTCTAACGAAGCTTTTTTTCAATGTTGGGAAAGATTTGAAAATTTGTTAAATTCATGCCCACATCATGATTTTGAAAAATATCACTTAATTAGTTTCTTTTATGAAGGTCTAACTCTTAAAACAAAATAATTTGTTGAAACAATATGTAATGGTGAGCTTTTTGATAAAGAATCTGATGAAGCCCTAGAATATCTAGACCATTTGTAGAAAACTCTCAATTATGACATAGTGTTAATTTTTCCAAAAGTTCTATTAGATCTAATCTTGCTAATATTTTAATAAAGAAAAATATTACCTTAGTCAAAAAGATGATCTAAATGTTAGAATTTCTAGTTTAACAAGAAAAGTTGAGGCCGTGGAACTTTAAAAAGTAAAAAAAATCAGATCTATGCAAGATGAAGAAGTATGTAGCATTTGTGAACTTGTGGGACACTCTACCAATGAATGTCCAAATATTTTAGCACAAGCAAATGTCATGAACACATTTAGAAAGCCTTTTCATTTTCCATATTCTAAAACTTATAATCCACAATGGAGAAATTATCCCAATTTTAGTTGGCAATGAGAACCATGCCCAACCGCTACATTCACAAAGGCCACAAACTTTCTTTCTTACCCATCTCCACATGCAAAATCTCTTGAGGAAACTTTGAAAGAATTTATGCATGCACAAACAAACATCAATAACCAGACTTCACAAGCCATCAATGAGATCAAAATCACACTTTCAACATTGACAACCCTCTTTGCATACTGATGAAAAGAAGTAAATTTTTTGCTCAACCTCAATCTAATCTTTCCACTCAGTGTCAAGTTTCTTCTTTAGATGAAAATTCAATCGATGAGGCTAATTCAGTCACAACTATTCGAAATAGAAAAGTTGTTGACAAGACTATTTGTCCTAAGGAGAAACCAAAGTCGGTAACCACTCCTAAACCTCTCTCTCATACTTAAGTAACATCTCTACCTTTTTCTAACACGTTAGCAAACTCTAAGAAAAATGAGCAAGAAAATGAGATCCTTGAGACTTTTCAAAAAGTGGAGGTAAACATTCCTCTTCTTGATACGATCAAGCAGGTGCCTTGATATGCTAAGTTTCTCAAAGAGCTATGCACTAACAAATGGAAGTTGAGAGGAGATGAAAAAGTGAGTGTAGGGAAGAATGTTTCAACATTTTAAAAAAAAAAAACTCCCTCCAAAGCGTAACAATTCGGACATTTTTACCATCCTTTATACCATTGGTAAGACCAGATTTTAAAAATGCAAGTTAGATTTGGGAGCATCAATTAATGTTATGCCATATTCTATTTATGTTTCTTTAAATCTAGAACCTTTAAAAGAAATTAGTGTTATCATAGAATTGGCTGATAGATCTAATGTATATCTAATAGGGGTTGTGAAAGATGTTCTTATGCATGTGAATGAATTAGTTTTTCCTGTTGATTTTTATGTTCTTGAGATGGAGGATGACACATGCCCTAATCCTACACGCATTCTTTTGGGAAGACCATTGACAAAGACAACCCAAGCTAAAATTGATATTCATGATGGCACTGTTACTATAGAGTTTGATGGCGAGATTATAAAATATAATATTTTTGAAGCCATGAGATATCTTATTAATATGAATATTGTTTCTGCAGTTGACATTATTGATCTCAAGTTATAACAAATGCTTGAGTTCACTGACAATGATGGAGTTGAGGTTACTTTACAAAATATGTCCTTACAGAGGATTTGAAAGAAAAAAAATTGGATGTGCAAATATTAGAAGATGTAAAAAATGATGTAATGGGGTCGGATTCGTTGCCAAAAAAATCAAGGTATGATGTCTCTTATGTTGAATTGTCAATAACTAATGAGATACTTCTACCTTCTGTGGTGAAAACACATACAATGGAGTTTAAACCAATCCTGGACCATTTTAAATTTGTCTACTTGGGTGAAAAAGAAATATCACAAGTCAGCATTGCTAAAGCCCTCACTCAAGTAAAAGCGGACAAACTTATTTGGGTGCTTCCAAATTATACGATGGTGATTAGAGAGACAATGGCTTTGGCATTATATATTGATGAGTGATGAATGAAGCAATGTAGGGCTAAGGACATTAAACCAACCACTTGTTGGGAGACAATTTAACGGATGGAAAAGAAGACTATGAGAGCCGATAATCACATATTTGCTTTCTCTAACTCTCATTCTCTTTTCTTTTTACCCATTTAATTTTTTTTACTTTTTTCTATTTTATTTTATCATAATCGAAAATGCATGCTGACAATATGGTATGTAGTATTTTTTAAAATTTTGTCATGTAAGAGCACATGATAGTCATTTTTCGACAAAAAAAAATCGATGTAAAGATCTTACACTGTGGATTTTATTGACCCACTCTTTTCAAAAACACTTGCACTTTTTATAAAAGTTATGAAAATTATAAAAAATTATGATCATTCCTGGTTAAGTGGCGGATAATAGTACTTTGTGGCTATTGAAGTTGGACTTATCAGTTCCCCAAACAACTGATACAAAAAAAAGCAAAACAAAAAATGCAAATTCCTTAGGAGTGGTTTCAAAAAATTGAGAAAATAAAATTCAATTCATTAAGAAGAAAATTTGAAAATCTTGAAAGATGAAGTTCCCAACTTGGTTCCCAAGCCTTCTTCATTTTTTTCCTCTTGTTTCTCTAAGTATTTTTAAGTCCCAAGATGGCCTAAAGTCTTGTTGAAATTTAGCTTTTATAGTTTTCCCCAAATGAGGTAAAAATTCAAGTTCGAAAAATCACACATTTAGAAAAATATGTGGCACCTAAGCGCCATATATTCTACCTACCTTATTTGCAATCGGCGCTTAAGTGCTAAATAATGGCGCTTAGGCACCAAGTATGTTGTTTTCGGCGCCTAGGCTTCTTTGCAAGCTATTTTTGAGTTCTTTCTAATCTAAATTAGTTTTTTATGTCTTCTAATGAATTGCAGCTTTGTGTCTTATATTTTCATAGATGCTTGAATTAAAATCTGTGGAGAGAGTTATGCCTAAAATACCAAGATGTGTCATACTAGAAAATTTCAGTCAAGTACTGACTATTTGATCTGATATTTCGCATTGAAAACGAAAGAATTGGATTTAGTGATAAACATAAAAGTTGTAGATCTATCTCTTGGCTTTCCAATGGATCAAAAAACAAGTCAATATAATATTAGAGAAAAGAATTATGATTGAAATACAAATAATGTCATCAGTAGCGTCACAATGCGAATTCTTCAAAATTTCAACCAAATTTTTGTTTATTTTCATTTTTCTTCTCCTTTTGTCATTACCGACAAGATTTGAACCTAAATGTATAAAAAGTAATATAAACACTTGAAAACAAACCAAATATTAATCAAAAAGCATACGAATTATTGGTATAAAACCAAGTCAACAACAGCTAATAACCTTGGTAAAACTTTAGCAGAAAGAAAAAATCATTTAGTGTATAAGAGAGACAGTCTGGGTTAATGGAGAGTGTTGCTACTTCTGCTCATATAGGAGTAGTCAAAGTATTAGGAGTTATCCCAAAACCTTTAACAGTACAAAATATCACAAGTATGACCATTGGAGATGAGCTAAAAGTGTTAAATATTCAGGACAAAATGCAGAACATGTTAAATAATGTGGATGCATTCATCACTCTACCTAGTGGTTTTGGTATACTGGATGAATTATTCCAAGTTGTCTCTTGTGAACAACTCAATATTCACCAAAAACTTGTAGGTATTATTATTGTTAATGATTTCTTTAATGGTTTGCTATCTTTTGTACATCATACTGTAGAAAAAGATTTTATTTCACCGTCTACAAGACGGATAGTCATTTCTACTCCAACATCTGACCAATTGATTGACAATTTCTAGCATATATACTAGAATCTGATCCAGTCTTGGCTCGTGTGGATTGGTCCAATAGGGACAATTGTCAAAAATGCAAAATGAATTTGACTCCCAGTCTGTGAAATTTATCCTTAATGGTTTAAATTAATAATGTATATATTGTGTTGAATCCGCTTTATTTTCCAATAAGTCACATTTCAAGTAATATCTTCTAAACTCTACTTTCCTATCTATTTTCGATATTGGGGAAAATGTCTTGATTAAGTTGGGGGAGGAGATAGTTGATATCATGTCTTGTATGTTGAATGTATGTTTTTTTAGTTTTTTATTTTAAAAAAAAAAAGAAAAAAAATCAAACGTATTTTTTAGGTCCGTTGAAACATGAAAAATGGTGGTAGAGTAAAAAGTAACTTTAACACCCTTAAGAAGCACCCCTAATTTATTTATTTATTTTTATTTTTTTGCATAACATGACAAGTTTGTGAAGTTTTTAACAAAAGTTTGTGAATTGTCATTTTTTGAGTCGTAGATGTTCTTCCAACTTCAATCATTAAAATTAAGCACAAATAATATGGTTTGATGATGGGTGTTGTTTTGGACTTTGAAGTTGTTCTTTGGTTAATAATTTTTTGTGATAATTATACTTAAATGTTTTTGCACAAATAGTTATGCTATTCGGTATGGAAACAAGCATGTCAAAATAGCAGTCCTTATACCCTTGCTTTAATCATCACTTGGATTTTCGTCATGTAGAGGTTGAGTGTTACAATTTTTCTTTTGGTCTATCGAGACGAATGACTGATTGAGCACCACTTGAATAATGATTAAGGCATTAGGCTTTCTAGCACCATGGCCGAATCAGCTTGTTCCCTATATGATGTTTTAAGAGAACATGCCTCATAGTGAGCCTAGGGTTGTAATCGAACCGAATTAAGTCGAACAAGAAAAAGCTCGAACTCGGCTCATTTGAATTTTTCATAGGCTAGAGGTCGGCTCGAGTTTGAATCAAGCTTTTATAATTAAGCTTGAGCTCGATTTGTTTGAAAATTATTAAGCTTGCGAACGGCTCAAGCTCGGTTTGAAAATAACTCATTTATTATGTTAAACAAGCTTAGTTCGAGCTCGGCTCGTTAAATGATTAGAAAAGCTCGAGCTCGTTAAACATAAAATTGAGCTTGAGCTCAAGCTCATTAAGCATACAATCGAGCTCGAATTCGAACTCGTTCAGCATACAATCGAGCTCGAGTTTGATAAGCACATTTCATTTCAAAAAATAGAAAACAACACATTTTATTTTATATTTTAATCTACGCTTATTATTATTAAATGAAGTTCTTATTTTATGAATTATTTTAAATATAGTTAATATATAAAATTTTAGTTTATTATTATAGTTTATCATTCTAAGATTTAGAATTGAATTTTAATTTATTAGACTAAGTATATTATTACATATTTATATTTTTATGTTATTTAAATTTTAAAGCGAAACAACTATCTAATCTTCTAACTAATTTTAATCTAAATGTATTATCTTAAAGTATGATATTTGATTAGTTTTAATTTTATTATTTTCTATTATTTTCTTATTTTATCTTAATTTTTATTTATTATCTTAAGTTTGACTTTTATTTTTTATTTAATTATTCTAAATCGATGGTTCTATAGTATATTATTAAATTTTATTTATTGCTCTAAGTTGATTAATCTAAATTTATTATTCTCTATTTATATTTATATTTATATTTTTAAATATTTTAAATATGGAGAAATTTATTAATTTCAAGTAGGTCATACTCTAGATGTTTCCTAAATCATACTAAGAGTCATGACATATTCATAGAAGACATAATACCATTAGGCAGTTGCTCTCTAACGGAACTATATCGATTGATTTTGTAAAATCAAAGGATAACCTAGCGGATTTGTTTACTAAAGGGTTATCAAGAGAGCGAATAGATTGCGCATCAAGGGAAATAGGTTTAAAGCCTAAAGAATGAATGAGTCGTCTAATGGAAACCTAACCTGGCGATTGGAGATTCCACATACTAGGTTCAATAGGAAAACTAAGTTATGAATGACTAAATTGGAAGCACTTATGAATTTAATTCCTTCCCATTTATAGGATGCTAATAAGTGTTACCTACAAAATGGTTAACTATAAGCATTGCTTTTAATGATGCTTATATTTTGTAAAGTACAAGTGGAGTATAGTAGGATACTCTTTATAGGATATTACCCATGTGAGTGTGAACATGGTCGGTTCTACGAGAATTTTGATGTACAAATTCTCTAAAATACTTGCAGAACCCAAGAGAGTTCAAGGCCAAAATAATGAACACAATAGAGAATCAAACTCAACATGAGAGTTAGTGTGTGGAGTCTATTGATTGAGCTTGCAATAACAGCTGACAGTTCAAAATTTAGAGTTTACTGATTAACCAAGTGAGTCCGATAGGCTTTTATTAGGGAAGGTTCAAAGCAAAAATTCATGTCGACTTCTTCCATTCAAGTAGGGGATTGTTGGAATGTGGGGGCATCCCACATTGAAAGCTTAGTGTGAATGAAAATAGTCTCTAAGCTTAAAAGGTTTGTCCTTTAGTATAGGAGTACATTCCATATTGGAAAATAAAGCAAATTTAATTTGCATATATAGAATTTCAATTCAAGAGGAGAGTAAAATATGTAGCTCTCTTGTGGTGCACCCTAGTGGACTTAGTGGTCTTTTGGCTAGCTTTAGCTAGCTCAAGGAGGTATGAAGGTGGTTCGAAGTATCGCTCGAGCCCGCACTCGTACCCACACGTGCGCACATGGTGCAAAGGTCGCATTGCGCGCTTTAGAGGCGCACTTTGCACTTAGCACATACATATCATCGCGAGGAGCTGAAGAGCCTTAAATTTTTCAAAAATTGAACCGGCTTGTGGTGAAGTGGCTTGGTGACATGGCAGGGTAGCTCAACATGGCGGTGATGTGGTAGATTTATCCAAGTGGCTCCCGCATGGCATGATACTGTATAGTTGAGTGCCAAGTGGATGTGCCGTACACACGGGTGCTAACAAGGTATGACTTAAAGGTTGCGATTGGTTTTCAATGCTGATAAGGCATGGTGAGTGCAAACACCCATCCGATCTGCAGAGATGTGTGGTAAGGTTGTGGACCTTTATGTAAAGGTGCAATCTCAACCACTAGATCACAACCAGATATCAAGAGATGTGATCAAATGGTCCAAATTGATCCGAACCAAGAGACAACCAATCATGAATGGCCACATGAAATTCTATAAATAGGACCCCCTCATTCATTCCAATCCACACCAAATCAATTCATATTCAATTGATTTCTCTTTTATCTCTCTTACTAAAATATATTCTGATATATTAGTATTCTTATTCTCTTTTGAGAAGTATACAATGGATCTTTTGGTTCGCCCGATAAAATTAGTATAGTGTTGTACTAATTTTATAAAGAAGTGTTGTATCTTGGGAGACAAACGTCCAAGTTCCTATAGCTCTGTATAGGGGACGAAATCTGTCTTAAGGAAATTAGCTTCTTGCTTATCTCACTTCAGCTAAAATTAAATCTCTTTTCGACACCATACAACTAACAACAATTACCAAAAAGAATGATTTGGCTTTGAAAGAAAAATCTTATGTTTTTTCTTCTACCTATAAAATAGGTAGTTCTTGTCATAGAACAAACAACCCGAGGAGCTAGAGAGAGAGAGCCAATAAGCACATACTTGAGAGGTGTGTGTGGGAAACACTTGTGGGATTAGTCATTTAGGCAATATAAAAAATTTGGAAGAGTATTTTTTAACTTTTGAGAGTAGTTATGCAAGGGATTTGTTTTTCTTGACTTTGGGTATTAAATTCAAGTGTATGTCTTGAACGGGTAAAATTTCTCTCATAATAGATGAATAAAAATTCTCGTAGATGCAGACGAATTTGCCAAACTACATAAATCTGTGTGCATTATTTTCACATTCTATTGTAAATTATTTTTGTTGTCAACTTGTTGATGTGGTTTATGAACTCGTACAATTAAATCTCAGAGCTCATTTGTTTTCATTGCACCTAACAAGTGGTATGAGAGCACTTGGTTGAGGCTAAAATTGAGATTTCATTTACTAGGATGGAGCTTGTCAATGGAAAATTACTTTAGGCTGGAAAATTTCACTCTTCAACAAAGAAGTTCGAATGATCTCTTGATCCAATAGGCCTTAGCAACAGTGGCTTTGAAAGGAAATGAGGGAAAGCCAACAGATATGAATGATGCAGATTGGGAAGATTTGGAATCCAGGCATCATGATTCAATTTTGTAATGCAGACAATATTAAAATAATGTTAAGATAATGATTTTGAAGATTCAACGCTTAAGATTTGTGCAAAATTACACAATTTGTATTGGAAAATCTTTGTCCACAAAGTTGCTTCTAAAACGACAATTATATAAGCTTAAGATTTAGATGGGTGAGAATCTGAGGATCACATCAATTAGTTTAATAGACTGATGGGTAGATTTTGAAAACTTGATGTGAAAAAATGAGGAAAAAGATAAAACCCTTTTACTTATTTACTCTCTTCAAAATTCCATAATAGTCCAGTAACAATATTGTTATATGGGAACGATACACTAAACTTGGAGCGTGTGAAATCATCACAGTTGTCTCATGAAAAATAAAAGAAGGTAAACCAGGATGTGGACAAGAATCTGCATTGGTTGTTCAGGACATAAATTACAAGGAAGGAAATCTGGTTGTGGATCTATGAGTATCAGTTTAGGCTTAATGGCTAGAGGAAAAGGAGGAGGTGCTATAACTTCATGAAGAAGACCATATTAAAAGGAATTGTCCTCACAAGGAAAAATGAGGATGGTGAAGGTGGTAGTGGTGACGTACCAATGGCATACGATGGAGATAGAGGTGCTCTCATAGTTTCTACACATATAGATACTTCTTCTTGAGATAGTTGGATTTAGATCTGGATGTATAATGCATGTGTGTTCCAAAAATGATTATTTTGATTCACCTGATTTGAAGAAGACATGTACTTTTTCCTTGAATAATGGTTCTACTTATAGAATCATAGATATTGAAGTGGTGAAAATCAAAATAACTGATGGAGTTATTCATATTTTAGATGGTGTATCATATGTCCCAAAAATATAAAGAAATCTAATTTCCTTGAGACAGTTAAATTTCAAGGGCTAGAAGTATTCAATTAGAGGTGGAATCTTAACAGTCACACATGACGAAATAATTCTAATAAAATAAGAGAAGTTCAGTAACTTGTACCGTTTAGTGACCTTGAAGGATGATTGGAAATGGAGCACAGGTTTCCAAGGTGTATATAGATGTGAGAGAAATCCTAATGGAACAGATGATGGATTTAGGTTATCCCTCTCGCTAGTCAAATATTGACTGGGATACATGTGTGTATTGGCTGACTTAAGTTAGATGGAGTTAAGATCTTATAGATCAATATGTAAAATGAATTGACAGAAGGCCATGGAATTTAGGTGCTCTCGTCTGTGCTAGAGATGTTTTGTGGTGGAGATAGAGATTGCTAGAATCCACCACACAAAAAAAGTGGTTGACATACAAAAAGTTGAGATCTGGTCCTGTTGACTTTAGGGAAGCTGAATTTGACTTTGAGAATTGCTTAATTTGTGAAATTATTGTGAAGGCATTGTAAATGATTGTTGGAGTTTACCATAAAATTATAGGCTTGAGAAGGTTTAAACTTAAAATAACAAAGAAGTTGTCAAAATCGGGGCTGTCTTTTCCCAAGTTGATGTGTTGAAATGGAAGAAAAGCGGCGTCTGGTTCAATTGATTTTTTCTTCCCTAGCCTCTATAAAAAGGAGGTGAAAGTACCAGAGAATATACACCAAGAAGGAGAGAACTAATTAAGTAGCAAGAGAAGAAGAGAACAAGTGTAGGCACTATTAGATAAAGCAATTTGTAATAGACAAATCGTGAAGGGTGTGGGAAACACTTTCAAGATTATTCTTCTGAGCAATATAAAAAGGTTGGGAGAGTGTTTTTTAGTAACTTTGAGAGTAGTTGTACAAGAGTTTTATTTTCTTGATTTTGGGTATTAAACTCAAGTGTGTACTCTGCACAGGTAAAAATTCTCTCATAGTGGAAGAATAAAAACTCTCATTGATATAGGTGGATTTGTTGAACAATGTAAATCTCTGAGCAATATTTTTATTCTATCGGATTTTATTTTTTGTGATTAAACTTTTTTGTGTGATTTATTAATTCCTAATAAATTAAATCTCGATCCCCATCAATGTTATGCCCAACAAATAGTATTAGAGCCGTTTGCTTGAGGCTAAAAATTTAGATTTAATTTATTAGGATATACGGCATGTTAATGACAAATTCATTCAAGGTGTAATAATTTGATGGCAAATGAAATTTCACTATTTGGAAAAGATGAGTGAAAAATCTCCTGCTTTAAAAGGGCCTCTACAGTGGCGTTAAAGGGAATTGAGGGGAAACCAACATATATGAAAGATGTATGATGGGAAGATTTGAAATTGCATTGTGCCAACATGATTCAACTGTGTACTATAGACAACTTTATCAATAATATTACAGATGATGATTCTGAAGATTCAACACCAAAATTGTGGACAAAATTACAGAACTTATATCCTAGGAAATCTTCATCCACAAAGTTTCTTCTGAAGTGATAATTATATAGGTTGAAGACATAGGAGGGTGAGAATCTTATAAATCATATGAACTAGTTTAACAGATTGTGGATTAACTTCAGAAAGTTGAGGTGAAAATTGAGGAAGATAACATCCTTTTTACTTTTTACCCACTATCGGTTTTCATATAATAGTTTGGTGATAACGTTGTTGTGTAGGAAAGATACACAAGACTTGGATACATGAAAGCATCACTTTTGTCCCATAAAAAAATAAAAGAAGGTAAACCAGAGTGTAGGACAAGAATCTACATTGGTTGCTTAGGGAATGAATGGGAAGATATTTGGTGGTGGATTTGTAAATAGCATATAGTGTTCAAATGCTAGAGAAAATGGCAAGATCAGCTATTATCATCAACAAAAATGTTACAATAAAAGAAATTATCCTCACAAAATGCATAATAAGGATGGTGAAGGTAGTCAATGTAACAATAGCAGAGGCATATGTTGATTGAAGATACAGATGTTCTCATAGTCTTCACACGTATAGATACTTCTTCTCGAGATGGTTGGATTTTTAGATTTTGGATGCATAATGCATGTGTGCTATTAGCCAACTTGAATCATGTGGAGTTAGGACCTTAAATTCGACATGTGCCAATGGAATTTGAGTGCTCTACTTCGCAATGAAAATTTGCTTTGGTGAAGATGTTTTGTGGTAGAGGTGGAGATTGCTTGGGTCCACCACAAAATATTAGGCCCCAAGAAGTTTATAAATTGAAAAAAATGTTATCAAAATAGGCTGTCTTTCCCCAAATCGAGGCGCCGAAAGAGGAAGGAAATCAAGCATCTAGGTCAATTGATTTTCCCTTCCCCAGCCTCTATAAAAGAGATATGAAGACACCAAGAAATATACACTAAGAAGAAGAAAATAAGCAAGTAGAAAAGAGGAAGAGAGCAAATGTAGGCACCATCAGAGAGACAAATTGTGAGGGATATGAAAAATACTTGTGGGATTATTATCTTGGCAACACAAAGGGGTTGGGAGAGTATTTTTTGGTAACTTTGAGAGGGTTTTACTTTCTTGAGTTAGAGAATTAAACTCAAGTGTATATTTTGTACCGCTAAAAATTCTCTCATAGTGGAATAATAGAAGCTCTCATAGGGTATTACTTTTTTTGAGAATGATAGAAAAAGAGATTTTTTTTCTTGAGTTTGGGTATTGACCTCAAGTATCTCGTACAAGTAAAATTTATCTTATAGTAGAAGAATAAAATTGTTGTGTGATTTGACTCCTATAAGTTTCTTATGTACAAATAAAATTTCTTGTCATCAACTTATTTGTGTGATTTGACTCCTATAAGTTAAATCTCAAACCTAATTTGTTTTTGTTGTGCTCAACATCATCAGGACATGCTGAATCCCTTTGTCCTAGGTCTTTAGGATAAGTTTAGCCCCTTGTTGTCCTAAGTCATTATAGTTGGTTTAATCTCTATCCTGGATCAATGACCAAAGCATGATCCTCAACTAATCACAATCTAGAATGCATCAATCTTTTAAAAAATTATTCGTATCATATCAGATATGCATCGGACACCATTTTGGACACAACCTGCCTCCGAAGTGTCCATCACACCACTTAGTGTGAATATAAATAAATTAAAAGAAACAAATAAAATTTCAATGCAATCGGTGTTGTGTTGGACAGTTGTTGGACTAAAAGGGTAATCTTTTTTCATATATTTTAGAAGATATATGAGTACAAAAAAAATAATAAAATATCAAATTTTTAAAATTACGTGAAAACATAGTGGTACTTCATCTAAATTCGGCTTTTCTCTTTTTATATTTCTTTATGAAAGTCAAAAAAAAAATTCTCCCATAAATCATCCGCTACTAATCACACCATTATAGTTATGACATACTTTTTCTTTGTTTTTGCACCGATGCCTTTATCCATCTATTACTAATTATATAAATAAGTTTATATATATATATATGTATGTATATATTTACATGAATACTTATATAATATAAAATATTTATATACTTTGAATTGTATTGTGATATAGTATAGCTTCCTTGATATGAGTGAATTCAGAACTAACTCAATTCAAAATCAGTTTACAATTGAAAAAGATGAGTCAACGCACATAAAACCATACTATAAAAACTCGTATATACACAAAATTTAAAAATTAAGAGGTCACTTTTCTTAAGCTAGAAATGCACACGCTAAAATTCCTCTTATAAGCATTCATCAAAATCTAAAAATAAAAATTATATGACGCTAAATCGATGTCTATATAATACGACCTTAGCATTAACTTCCTTACTCCCTTAATCAATCGACAAAGCATAGTTGTCTAACATTTTGATTAATTTATTTTCTTTTCAAAAATTTATTGCTCGTATTTTTTTTAATATCCCAAAATAAATGAACATTTTTTAAAATAGGATTTTTTTTCTCAAAAATACTTTCTTATTTAAAGTAATGACATGATATAACTAACTCAAATCATTAAAATACTCTATGACAAATCAAATTAGGACAATAATATCGAAATTTGTTGATTACTATAATATCTTGTAAAAATTGGCAAAATAATTTGATGTTGCATTTACAAAAATAGCCAAATAGATTAGCCAATATTACCAACTAAATATTTGGCATTTACACATAGCATAGCGCATTCTCAACCTTCTATGCTCCCCCGCCCCCCTCCCTCAAAGTCAGCATCTTCTTCTCATTATGGATGCTACCCTTCTTTGCCACTTGTTAAAATTTTCTAACATAGTTGTAATTGCTGCTCTGATGACGAGATTTTATCCACTGTTTTTATAATCAGATCAGTGACTAAAATAGTTTTGTTGTCGGTCAACGATTCAACTGGTCCAATCGATTTAACATTCGATACAACCAACCTAATAAAAACTGACTATATTTTTTATTATATTATGGAAAATGATAATATAAGAGATTAACTATTATGCATTAAATTTTAAAGATAAAAAAAAAACCAATATAAAATCAAAATTTGATAAAGTCTAAAATTCAAATAACCACATACATATATTCAAATACTAAATTTAAATTTTTTTAAAAAAATAATTTTGACCATTTTTTTTACCAATTTTTAAATAGTTTAACTAAAAATTCGATTAATTAAAATCAGTCAAAAAGTGATATCAATTTTTAATTAAAGTGGACTGTCCAATTCTAAAAGCAATGTTTTCATCAACCCTATGGAGTTGTGGTCCCCGTTGGGCCCTTAGAATTGCTATCACCTACACCTTATAATGTGCTTATGTACCTTAAGCTCAACTTTTATCTCTGCTGCTTTATTTTGTATATGATTTTTGACTTGAGACAAAATCTTTGTGAACACAAATGTGTATGAATTTGGGCTTTTGGGGTGTGCGCACTTTATTTTTAAAGCTAAGTGAGACTTTTCATGGACGATAGGCAACATACTAAAGTTGGGTTACTTTGGATCCAATATGAGTTGAATTAAGAGGGTGCTTGATTAAGTTTATAAAATTTTAAATGATCTCATAATTTGTTTGATAATTTATAAAATGTTTTAGAGTGTTTGATTAAATCTTCAAAGACCTTACGAGCTCTTAAAATAAAATGTTAAGAGTTTAGAAGTTCTTCACAAAAAAAGTAAAGAGACTCCAATTTCTGTTTTAAATTATAATCGTTACGAATAAACGTCATAATATGAGACAATAACAAGTTAACGAAGAACAAATTTAAAAGACTCACAATTTATATAATTCGACTCAGTTGAAAAAGCCTACATCCATGGGCGAAGATAATGAATTCACTCTGTCAAATAAATAATAAAGATTTTGGTATTCTCCCATCTAAATCCCCTGACACTTGATTCCCAATAAGATATGCTCTCACACTTTTTTAAACTCTAATTGGAATCCAATCATGTATAAAATCTAACTCATGTCAAAATTTGGGTAAAAAACAAAGAAAGTCAATACAGTGCAAACTAAAGCTCAGTTTTATTTCCACTTTAGACCGTGCAAAACATAAATCAAGTCAAGTCATAATTTGGGTCCGACTACAAGGCATCTCAACAAATCTCTACCTTGGCTTATATTCCTCAATGTCTTCGCCAGCCCTTAAGGGCAATTATCTCAAGCTGCAAATGTTGATCAAATCTAAGCAATACTTGAACTTGATGTATGGCACTTTAACTATCACAATAAACTCAAGTCATATAAAATTGTATACCCATGTTACTAATCAAACCTTCTGGCCAAATACCCTCTTTTACTTCTTCAGCCAAGGCCATGTAGTCTGCTTCAGTTGTAGACAATAGAACTACCACCTAAAATGTTGCTTTACAACTAACGAAACAAGACAGAGCCTATCATAGATCTCCGTCCAGCAAAATCCAAATCCACATAGCCAATAACACTAATAATTGATGTAGCTCTACTTTAAACTAAACCTATATCTGTAGATTCTCTGAGATAACGGAAGATCCATATCATGGCCGGCTAATGTATCTTTCCCGATTTATGAATATATCTACCTGCTCACTATATTGACAGTATGTGAAATATTTAACAATAGCATACATAAGACTACCAAAAACATTAGCAAACGACACCTAGGACATGTGCTCCACCTCCACTTCAATAATAGCCGACATCTCTGCTGAAAGTCTAGAATGCGTTATAAGAAGAATGCTAACCGGCTTGCACCAATGCATCCCAAAATTCTAAAGCACTTTCTGAACGTGACAAATACAAATTCCTGGAGTATCTACTATGATTTCTTGGCTGCATCCAGGTCTCTTATCTCAAACTCACTACTAATCGAGTCTTCAAGAAGTTTATTTCAGACATGTTCTTGGAGATAATTGACATATCATCAACATAAAATAATAAGCAAATAAATGAACTATTTGTAAGCTTCTTATGATAAACACAAATATCACTACCATTCCTGGTATATCCATTACTAGTTAAGAAACCACTAAAGTGCTTGTACCGGGGAATTTGCTTCAAACTATATAATGATTTCTTTAACAAGCACACATGGTCTTCTTTACCCGAACCTTTAAATCCCTCTTGTTGATGCCTATAAATGTGTTCCTTTAACACACGGTGAAGAAAGTTTGTCACATCCATTTGCTCTTATCTCCATTTCAAAGCTACCATGGCAAGTAATACACGAAAAGAGGTTTGTTTCACTACCACAGAGAAAACTTTATTCAAATCAATACCTTCCCTCTATATGAAATCCTTTGCTCCTAGTCATGCCTTGTATCAAGAATTCTCAACCCCTGGCATCCCTTCTTTGTGAAAACCTTTTTGTAGACAACATTTTTCTGACCCTTAGGTATTAGAATCAACTCCCACGTCCTATTCTTGTGAAGAGACTCAATATCCTCACTCACAGCAACTAACCACAAAGCTGAGTCTAAACTGGTAATGGCTCCACAAAGTCATAGGATGCTCTTCCTCATTATCCTCTGCCGTACTAAGTGCATAAGCAAAGAGGTTAGAATACCCAAAATGCTGCGGCAGTATGATTTCTCTCCTTTTAACACTTTCTGCTCCTTGCGCTGCATAAAAGTCCCCTTAGACACTTCTGGTAAACTGTCATTCTCTAGCTCCACCTACTTGGTCTTTGCTCATATGTTACTCCTCCTTCAACATCATATACTCATAAAAGGTAACATCCCTGCTAATAAGAAACTTAGAACACTTGTCATCCAGACACCACAACCTATAACGCTTCACTCAATCTGCATAGCCTAAGAGTATGCATTTCCTTGTCCTTAGCTCAAGCTTGTCATCTTTAACATAAACATAGCCAGGACAACTGAATATTCTCAATTTAGAGTAATCAGTAGGGGAACCCGACCAATTTTCCAAATGAGTCACTCGATAGTTGTGGATAGCTACCAATTCACGATTAACACGTTAATAGCTTCAGCTCAGAAATCTTTGCCTAATCAAATATTAAAATACATGCACCAAGCTCTTTCTAATAGAGTTTTGTTCATCCATTCTGAAACCCCATCTCGCTATAGTGTTTCACGACTGTGAGATACCTCACAATTCCTTCTTGAACTCCTCGAATTCTTTGATTAGAAAATCCGTGCCATTGTTAGTCCTCAAACACTTAACCTGTTTCCAAGTCTGTTTCTTGATCCTGGTCTTTTACTACTTAAACATGATTAAGACATCATCTTTATGCTTTAAAATGTATACCCATACAGGCGTGAGAAATCATTAATCAATGTTAGCATGTACCTGCCACTATTCTTTGAAGGAACTTTAGAAGGTCCCCAAATATTTGAATCAATGCAGTGAAGAGTACCTAACTGTTCTTCTAAACTTCACATGGTGTTGATTCCCCAACGCGCATTGCTCACAGAAATCTAACCTCCCAATTCTCTAACCACTTTACAGACGATGTTTGCACAACTCTGTCGTTCCCCGTCCACTCATATACCCTAAACGCATTTGCCACAATCTGGTAATATCTGTATCAAAGTCTAGTGACGAGCTGCAGCAGTGCCTGTAATAGTACTGCCCTGCAAGATGTAGATCCTTTCATCACAACAAGTGCACCTTTGGAAACCCGCATGACTCCACCTTGAGCCCTATACTCGCAACCACTTGCATACAATGTGCCTAAAGAAATCAAATTCTTTTTCAACCCATCATGCATCTTAATTTGAACTATGTCTATCACAACCACCCTACAGATGCATCATTTTCCATAAGAACTTTACCACCAGTTAAAGATTGATAGGTTGAAAACTAGTCCTTGTAAGGACACATAGAATAAGAACAACCCAAATCAAGAAATCCACTCCAAATCTGAGTTTCCTCCATCAGACTCATCTTCAGCAACCAGAGCAACATCAGTTTTGTCCTTGGTAAAACCTCGGTATTCTTTCCTTTTCCATATTCTGGATTTTTTTTTTTTTTTCCTAGTGCCCCTTACCACCACAACTAAAATACTTATTATTGTTTTTTGCTTTTGATTTAGATCTTGACCTGCCTCTACTCGTCCTTTCCCTTATCTTTATGTCTAACTCTAACAACAAAACCTTCACTACTGTCACTTTCTATGTTTACTAGGACTGTTTTTTTTTTTTCTCAATTCATTAGAATTCAAGAAGCCACTGATGTCTTCCACAGAGATTGTAACTAGTCCATACAACAGTGTAGTAACGAGGCGCTCATATGATTATGGTAAAGAGCATAACAAAATTAAGGCCTGATCTTCGTCGTCTATTTTCATATCAATATTATCGAGATCTAAAACAATCTTATTAAAACGGATCAATACGATTTTCAATGGGTGTCCATTCTTTCATGATAGTGTATAACTAATGCTTTAAATACAATTGGTTGGCGAGCGACATCATCATATGCAAACTTTCTATTTTCAACCATAGAGCCGCAACCTTTTTCTCTCCAGCAACCTCTCTTAGTACATTAAGAACCAAAGAACCGAAAGCTTTCTCCATGAATTCATCATTTTCCTCCTCTAACAGGGTCTTTGGCAGGAATTCCCTATCCTTCAGAGCTTTCTGCAAGCCCTATTGACACAACTAAGCATGCATCTTCATATTCCACAACCCAAAATCGTTCTTCGAATACAATTTTTTAGTCCCATATTTCATGAATAAACCTCACAACACAATAAAATAACAAAAAAAAAATGAAGAAAAAGATTTAAATAACACACAATTTAAGTGATTTGGCTCAATTGAAAAACCTAACTCAATAGGGAAGATAATGGATTCACTATGTATATTACACAGACCCTAATCCTCTCAATAGCTGACTCCATCAATAAAATAAAATATGCTCCACCTGCAGTCCTAATATATATAGGATTCAACTTGGGTTTTTATTTTTCTAATTTTTTTAGGAACATTTATGGATATTCATTTTTTTTTCTCAATCATTGCTCTTTATTATTTATATTTCAAGATTTTGGCCATAAAAAGTTTTCCTTACCTACCTCTAAAAATCGCTTACCAATCATGCACAGAAACAATTCCAGTCAAGACCGACACGGTATTTTGGGTCAAACTTTCCTAATCTTCCTCTAAAAAGCCGTTACAAATCCTGCATGGATACAATTTCGGGACCCAAAAAAATTTGGCTCAAAACCTGACCCGATTTCGGGTCAGGACCCGGTGTTCAAACTTCCCTGATCTTCCAAAATGTTTCTTACAATAGGGTAATGGAAAGTCGACAAATTAATTATAAACGGACTAAAAATATCTCTAGGTTTAAATGAAACAGGTTGGGTCTTGACTGGACCTGATATCTGCTATTTATACCCTATCAAAGACCTATGCGTTTCCTTTCGAGCCGGGTATAGATTTTTTGAGTATTAATTTTAATAGAATAAAATCCTACCAACGGACATGTGTGTACAGACCCAAAAAATGAATATTGGGAGTGAATAAAAATAAATTTTTAAAATTATTTTATATATATAATTTATATTAATTTAAAAAATTTATGAATTTGAGGGGGCAACATTACTGTTCATCCCCTTAACTCCGTCTCTCTCTACATTACTCTAAAATTAACTCCATTACGCAAAAAAAAACAAAAAAAAAGGAAATTTGTGCACTAAGGGGCATTTGATGCGTTAGTCATGTACAAGGTAATCAAACAAAAAACTATAAAATATGTACGGAATTATCATTAAAAAAAAAAGAAAAAAAGAGTAAAAAAAAAAAAAAGAAAACCCATACGACTCCCTCCACATCCCAATATTAGGTCAATTTTGATTTCGAAATGGAGTTCTAAATGATTAATTGAAAAGTGGAATTTTTAAAAAAAAATTATACTATTACTCTAAAAAATAATAAATTACATCAACAAGAAAATTATTTTTTAATTTATTATAAAAAATAAAATATTATTTTGTAATGTCTCAATAAGAAAATTTTGAAAGGATAAAATATAATAGATCTCCACATCATGGAATTTCCACACATTACAGTGATGTCTCGAGACCCTTGAGAAAAATTGAAAAGTTAATTTTAAAATTAAGGAAAATATAAATAAACCTTCCATGTGTTACATGGATAAAGGCAATTGTAAACATGTAAGACACGAGGTCTCTAGGTCAAATTTATAGAATGTAGATAATTATGGTAGTATTTGAAAAACTAATCTTTAACTTTGTAATAAAATAAAATTTTATTTTTTAAAATATTTTTTTTTAAACTCTAATAATGCGATCGTACTAACTCTTAATCAATTATTTAAAAATATATAAAATTTATACTTTTAACTCTAAGCTTTGTATCTGGTAAGAGAGTATGTATTAGTATAGTAATATAAGAAAACATATAAAATAGTGGGAAATATGAAAACATCATTAAGATGTGACTTAACATGACAAATATGAAACAAATTAGTCAAATCAGTGATAAATCATGATATAAATTACTTAATCATTAAATTTATGACAATATACAGATTTTGTGTGTTTCATTCAAATAATTTATATTTAGTTATTATACAAAACTAATGTATATGTATATACATACATATATAATGTTAGGTATGTGTGAGTACTACTAGTTATTTTTACTTATATAACCGAAACTTTTTGGATTTAATCAAAAAATATATATAAATAAGAAAAAAAAAATTCATACTATCCATTTTGCATAATATTAAATAAATTTGTAATTGTCAGATGTACACATAAATAATTTATTTATATAATGGACACTTTTTGGATTTCATCAAAAAATATATATAAATGGAAAAAAAATTCATACAATCCACTTATCATAATATTAAATGAACTTGTAATTGTTAGATGTACACATAAATAATATGAATATCCAAATATATACCACTTAATTTCAAAAGTGTAAATTAAATTTGACCAATAATATGTT
>JAGSPU010001216.1:0-29337 GCA_019321725.1 Paulownia fortunei | reverse complement strand
ATAATGGAGGGGTTAATCAAGTGGTATGCTAGTTGCCAAGAATTGGTAACTTGTTACATAAATTTCTCATCCACTGAATTGAATTATATTTTTTGGTTAGATAAAACTCGATTTTGAAGATATGTGAATAATCAAAATTGTAGATCTTTTAGCTCTGATATATTTTCATATATCTTTTGTTAAATTTGGCTATCGGATGAAGGAGATATGGTCAAATTACCGAGTCATGTCCAAGAGCTGCCCTGTAACATCAGCAGCAGCTTGCAGCTTATGGTTTTACTATTTCGACACATTTTCACACTATCTTGTCTTCAGAAAACTTGTTTATTTACCTCTTGGGTATAACATATCTTAATTTTAGACCAAAATAAATTTGGGCTCAAGATATATAATCGAATTGGTAAAATAAGTTAATACTGGGCTGAACTCTGATCCGAATTTTGGTGATCCATTTTGTGTAATTACTTGGATGAATTTTCTGCTATCATCAAAACTGAATTAGGCTGAGCCTCTAACATAAAAGTTGTACCTCTATCTCTTGTCTTTCAAATGAAATAGGCTTCAGGTCCATAGAGCTTTTGATCATGAAGTTATGCTCAAATTACAAAAACTGCACAAGTCTAGAAACATGCTTCAATTTATTCCCTAACACAAAACATTAATAAAACAATAATATTAACAAGAATAAAGCAAGAAAATTATAAAGGATTTGATATAAAAATATGTCAAAATATGCACTTATCAGTAAGAAAGGTTGAAAATAAAGACACAAAATTTAAAAATTAGCTACTTACTCGTGAATGTATATATAGTTGTGATTGTAGCTCGTATCTTTTTCTGGTTTTACATCTAGTAATGGCTTAAATGCCCTCTATAGGTCAAGGACATACTTTCCCTCCAATTTTCTTATAAACTGACAAACAGGGTCTTTTAATGTCAGATTTTCAAAACTGTAACACTCATATTCATCCCGAAAGTGATTCCATAAATCAAGAATTGCACGATGCACGAATCCATAAGAATGTGTCTCAAGAGTCAATCGAATATCATTTAGGGACTCCTTACTCACTCCATCCTTAATGAATTGAATTTTATCTTCTCAATTTTTAGAAACCACTCCTAAGGAACTTTCATTTTTTTTATTTTTTTTTTGTATCAGTTGTTTGGGAAACTGATAAGTCCAACTTCAATAGTTACGGAGTACTGTTATATGCCACTTAACAGGGAAGGATCCTAATTTTTGATAATCTTTATAACTTTTGCAAAAAATACAAGTGTCTTTGAAAAGAGTGGGTCAATAAGATCCACACTACAAAATCTTTAAAGTGCTTTTCTTTATCGATAAGTAACTATCATGTGCTCTTGCATGATAAAATTTTAAAAAAAATACTACCTACCACATTGTCAGCACGCATTTTCAATTAGAACAAAATAAAATTGAAAAAAGTAAAAAATAAATAAATGGATAAAAAGAAAAGAGAGTGAGAGTTAGAGAAAATAAATATGTGATTATCAACTCTCATAGTCTTCTTTTCCATCCATTGGGTTGCCTCCCAACAAGCACTTGGTTTAGTTTTCTCAACCCGATATTGCCTCTTTCATCACTCATCAATATATGTTGCCAAAACTATTGTCTATCCAATCACCATCTTATAATTTCGAAGCACCCAAATAAGATTGTCCACTTGTACTTGAGTGAGGTCTTAGCAATGTTGGTTAGTGGTATTTCATTCTTACCCAAGTAGACATATTTAAGATGGTGATATTAGTTTAAGTTCCATTGTAGGTGTTTGCTCCACAGAAGGTAGAAGCCCCTCACTAGATATTGGCAATTTAATATAAGAGACACCATACCTTGTTTTTTTTGGCAACGAATTCAGCCCATTACATCATTTTTCATATCCCCAATATTTGCACATCTAACTTCTTTTCTTTCAAATCCTCTATAAGGAGATATTTTTGTAAAGTAACCTTCACTCCATCCTTGCCAATGAAGTCAAGCATTTGTTGTGACTTGGAATCAATAATGTTAATGAAAGAAATAACATTCAGGTCAGTAGGATATCTCATGGCTTCAAAAATATTATATTTTATAATCTCACCATCAAACTCCATAGTAAGAGTGCCATTATGAACATCAATTTTAGCTCGGGCTATCTTCATGAATGGTCTTCCCAACAGAATATGTGTAGAATTAGGGCATATGTCATCATTTATCTCAAGAACATAAAAATTAGCAGGGAAAACTAATTGATTCACCTGCACAAGAACATCTTCCACAACCTCTATTGAATATGCGTTAGATTTATCAGCCAATTATATGATAACACCGGTTTCTTTTGAAGGTCCTAGATTTAGAGAAGCATAAATAGAATATGGCATAACATTAATTGATGCTTCCAAATCTGACATGCATTTCTCAAATCTGGTCTTACCAATGGTACAGGGGATGGTAAAAGTACCCAGATTCTTACACTTTGGAGGGAGTTTTCTTTGAAGAATCACCGAAACATTCTCCCCTACACTTACTTTTTCATACCCCCTCAACTTTCATTTGTTTGTGCTTGAGGAACTTAGCATATCAAGGCACTTGCTTGATTGCATTAAAAAGAGGGATGCTTACCTCCACTTTTCAAAAAGTCTAAAGATATCATTTTCTTGCTCATTTTTCTTAGAATTTACTAACCTGGTAGGAAAATGTGGAGATGTTACATAAGTATAAGAGAGAGGTTTAAGAGTGGTAAGTAAATTTGGACTCTTCTTAGGATGAATAGTCTTGTTAACAACTTTTCTATTTTGAAGAGTTGTGATCGAATTAGCCTCCTTAATTGAATTCTCACCTGAAGAAAAAACATGACACTGAGTGGAAGGATTAGTTTGAGGTTGAGCAGGAAATTTACCTTTTTATGAGTATGCAAAGAGGTTATCAATGTTGAAAGTGTGCTTTTGATCTCATTGATGACTAGTGAAGTTTGGTTATTGATATTTATTTGTGTGTGCATAAATTCTTGCAAAGTTTTCTCAAGAGATTTTGTATGTGGAGTTAGACAAGAAGGAAAATTTGGTGACTTTTGTGAATGTAGCAGTTGGGTTCGGTTTTCATCTTGCCAATTAAAATTGGGATGCTTTCTCTATTGTGGATTGTAAGTTTCAGAATATGGAGAATGAAAAGGCTTTTTAAATGTGCTCATGATATTTGCTTGTGCTGGAATATTTGAGCATTCATTAGTGGATTGTCCAAATAAGTTCACAAATGCTACAAACTTTTTCATCTTGCACAAGTCTGATTTCTTTTATTTTTTCAAGTTCCATGGCCTCAACTTTTCTTATTAAACTAGCAATCCTAGCATTTAGATTTTCTTATTGACTAAGGTAATATTTTTCTTTGTTACTATTAGCGAAATTAAATCTATTAGAACCTTTGAAAGAATTAACACTAGCCATAATTGATAATTTTCTGTTAAATGGTCCAGATATTCTAGAGTTTCATCAGATTCTTTACCAAGAAACTCACCTTTATACATTATTTCAATAAATTATTTTTTTTTAGGAGTTAAAACCTTCATAAAAGAAACTAATTAAGCGTTATTTTTCAAAACCATAATATGGGCATAAATTCAACAAATTTTATAAAATTTTCCAACATTGAAAGAAAACTTCATTAGAATTTTGAGAAAAATTTTAAATTTGACTTTTCAAAATTTTATGAGTTGGAAAGAATTTTACAAAAAAATCAGCTTACCTTTCTTGTCAAGTGTCAACTGCCTAGGTTTTAAAGAGTTAAACAAAAAATTATGCATTTGGAAAGGGTGATCCATTTAGGATTGTTATGCATTTCTTCATAAGAAATAAGAATAGGGGTGTTTTGATATTTTTTTTATTATAATTTGATTAGAATAATAATCAAATATAAACAAAAATAAGGTTTTTGTCAAAAACCCAAACCACAAATTAGATTTATCAAAAAACCAAACCTCAAGAAAGATAAAAACAAAGAACCCATGATTTTTAATATCACATCATTAATTCTGGAAACAATATGGTAATGGCAAATTAGACCAAATTCCAGGACCAATATTCACGTGGATGAAATAATCAATGCATATAAATTTGAAAAGAGCCATATAAAAAAATGACACTATAAAAATAGAAATTTTATGAGAATGTTTGACTATTGTTTACAATATCTTCAACTCTAGGTCTTGCACATCAAAATAGAAATGATAAAAAGTTAATCATATAAAGCTATTTATCAACAAATTAAATTGCATCGAGCTCTTCTAGATAAGGTCATTACATCGTGAGATGTCCTTCGACTAAATCAACCAGTGGCCATAATATAAAAGAACAAATATCAAGCATATAAAAAATCAATAAATTCTTTTAGTTTTATTAATGCAATTTTTAATATTAAAATAAAAATGAGAAAATAGAAGGACAAAAACATGGAAGGAAAAATGAGAGAGAGGAGGAGATGGTGGCCAAAATTCAAGCACTACTCTGATTCAAGTTGATGAACTTTGAAGTAAGAAACTTATTGCTATAGACAGGATGGCTAGAGAGACAAAAATAAAATAAAATAAAATAAAAAAATCAAAAGCATGATTTGGAATATATATATTAAGAACTATTGTTAGAGAGTATCCATTTCATTCTATTTAAATTGATGCAAGAGGAACCTAAGAAATTTGACTTATTCCTTGTTCCTTTTCACAACTAATTACAAAATAACAGACAAAAAACATAAAAAAAAATTAAAAAAAAAACATTTGTACAGTTGCAAAATAAAACCAGTACAGCAAAATCCATATATTGCATAAAAATTATAACAGAAACAAGATATATATAAGAAGCAAAATGTAAAACACTATTTATAACACTTCAAGGTTTACTATCAATTAAAACTGAGTACAATATTTATCATGAAAAAAAAAAATTAATGGTAAAATGCACCAATCCAAATATTATTGGAATCATTAGACAAGCTATTCTAGTTCTTACTTGAAAAAAACAGATTTTATATATATTAGTTGAAAAAAAAATATACAATAACAATATCTCAAAACATTATATGAAAAGAAAATACGAAGAACTTACCAAACCATATAGGAAGTGAAAAAGATAAACAAAAAGAGTTAGTGACTTTAGAGCAACAAAAATAAAAGGCGAGTAGGAATAAAGCTTATCAATTTAAAACCACAACTATTTTCGTTATTTCAGTAAGAAGTTTTGGGAAATGGGGTGGAGATTTAGGTTGCATATTAATCAAATTAAGAGTAAATAAAATAAAATAAAATCTGCCAAAATAAATAGGCCAATGAGGTTTTCCTATATAGTTAAGGAAACTCTAGTACTGATTTTACAAATTTTGAAGGTTCATCAAACAATGATGAGAGCTACCAAATCTCATTTTCCGAATCTAGATATACTAGGAATCAATGCATATTATTATGTACATATAGGAGAAGAACAATGCTGAATGATTTTGGATTGTCTAGGAAATACTCCCCACAAATGCCAATCAACCAATGAGATTGTTTCATCGATAAATTAGTAGTGAGTTAAAATAAGTTCAATTTTTGTTGAAGATGTCTGTCTATATTTTTAAATTATAGAATCATTTGACACGATATAAAATTAAATTATTCAATTTATTATATTAGTTTGTCGACAATTTTAATGTTCATTATATTATCTAATGTTATTCTATTGGACTGAATTTTTTTTAACTATATTAATTACTGCTATTACATTATAAATATAATAACAATACCAATAAAATTAATATTTTAGGATAGATAGCTGCAAAATTGAATAACTTGGTAGAATTATAATTTGTACCTATTACACGTGCATATTGACTAAGTACACTACATTTCTTTAGGCTTAAATGACTTTGTAATTGTATAGTGAGGGGATAATTAGATGTTACCCGTTTAGATGCTAGTAAAAAATCATTAAGAGGTTATCTTAATAATTGTTATTATTTCAAACAAACACCTTGACAATTATTCTATATATAGTATCTAGGTGTGTAGTATTAAATTTCCTTTGGGAGGACAATGAGATGGAATATCATTAAGAAAACAAAATAATAATAATAATAATAATATCATATATTTGAAAATGTTGATATTTGATTACCAAAATATTACTAACCCTAGGATTAATGTAGCCGTTGGTGTTCCACCCGTTAAAATCTCGGACTCCAACTCACACCCCACTTGGCCCGCCATCAATTCCAAGGTTCCCCTTTCAAAATTCAAAATTCAAACTCCAAATTACAACCGTTCACTCCAACCTCTCTCTCTCTCTCTTTCTCACATATAAACCCCCCATTTCCCACCCCTCACCTCTCACTTCTCATTTTCATTTTCCATTCTCTCCCAAATCTCTCTCCAGGAAACCCTCTCTGCCTCTGTCTCTCTTTTGCTCTCATTCTTTTCCATTCATTCACATCAAGAAAGCCGAGAAAGAGAGATAAACAAAAAAGAAAAATGCGTGAAATTCTTCACATTCAGGGAGGCCAATGCGGCAACCAGATCGGTGCCAAATTCTGGGAGGTGGTGTGCGCCGAGCACGGCATTGACGCCACCGGCCGGTACCAGGGTGATTCAGATCTGCAGCTTGAGAGGGTCAACGTTTATTATAATGAGGCGAGTTGCGGGCGGTTTGTCCCTCGCGCCGTGCTCATGGACCTCGAGCCTGGAACGATGGATAGCCTTCGGTCCGGGCCCTACGGTCAGATTTTCCGGCCTGATAATTTTGTGTTTGGGCAGTCTGGGGCTGGGAATAACTGGGCAAAAGGGCATTATACGGAGGGTGCTGAGTTGATTGATTCGGTTCTTGATGTTGTCAGGAAAGAAGCTGAGAATTGCGATTGTCTGCAAGGTATCTAATGTGGATTTTTATTTAACCGTTCCACGATTTTTGTCATTTTGGGTAATGCAATGTTTGTGTTGTTGTTGGATAATTTATTGCATAAGGACTGCATTGTTTTCTATGTGGTTCGTAGTTCTAATGCAGACCATATGTTTGAATAATTCTACGTGTAAGCGTTTTTTTTTACTATTTAACTATTGATATTCCGATTTTTGTTTTTCTAATCTTCCTATAATGGTCCATGTGAGTAATATTTTCCTTTTTCTTTTATTTCTTCTATTAATTGATTTTTTATCTAGAGACATAAATGTTGTTCATGTGTATATGCCCAATGTAGTACTGTAAATGTATGTTGTCCGTATATATTTTCATGTATACATGTGTGAATATTGTGCGTACACCCTTTTATCCGGGTTACCGGAAGAAACAAAACCCGAGCTTTTTGGTCATATTTTCGGTTAATTTTCATGTATAGGTTTGCACAGGAGCTATGTAGCTTGTGCTGATAGTGAGAATATATGTAATGGATTTCTGTGCTTATGTGCGTGGTGTCTACTATATGCAGGGTTCCAGGTCTGCCATTCCTTGGGAGGAGGAACAGGGTCTGGGATGGGGACCCTGTTGATCTCGAAAATAAGGGAGGAGTATCCAGACAGGATGATGCTCACATTCTCGGTGTTCCCATCGCCCAAAGTTTCAGATACAGTCGTGGAGCCTTACAATGCCACATTGTCTGTGCATCAGCTTGTGGAGAATGCAGATGAGTGCATGGTTCTTGACAATGAGGCGCTTTATGACATTTGCTTCAGGACACTTAAGCTCACAACTCCTAGCTGTACGTTTCCTCAAATTTATTAGCGTGTTGTGCCCGTGATATTATACGCTGTGTCTGGAATTGCCAACATATTGGAGCTTTGCATTTTGATGCACAAAGTGATATTGTGATGATGCCCAGATTATTTGCTGTGTTAATTTGTTTGAAGTAGTATAACTTGTCATTGCATGCCATTACCAATTAGTCATCGTTTCCACTAACATCACAAAATTTAATTGCTATTAACTGTCATATTAGGACAAATTGAGTATGGAGTACTTATAAGTCAAGTTGCCAAATTGCATTTATGTGGTTTATATTTACCAAATGGATTTCTTTACCATGCCCATATTATGTCGTGTTCTAATTGAATGGCATGTTGTAAAATGGTCATCTTTTTCAACTCGCATCTCAAAATTTAATTGCTGTTACTTTTGACATGATAAGTGAACTAGCAGGGTTTTGTAGTGAATATAAGAATTAACATTTGTTTGTTGCTACAACGATAACATTGTGATGCTAATCATTGTTTCAATGTATTTGTCCTCACAGTTGGTGATCTGAACCACCTGATTTCGGCAACCATGTCTGGAGTTACATGCTGCCTCAGGTTTCCTGGCCAGCTTAACTCTGATCTGCGTAAACTTGCTGTCAATCTCATACCATTCCCACGTCTGCATTTCTTCATGGTGGGATTTGCTCCACTTACCTCACGTGGGTCTCAGCAATATCGGTCTCTAACAGTTCCTGAGCTTACTCAACAAATGTGGGATGCAAAGAACATGATGTGCGCTGCTGATCCTCGTCATGGTCGTTATTTAACTGCTTCTGCTATGTTCCGAGGAAAGATGAGCACCAAGGAAGTTGATGAGCAGATGTTGAATGTGCAGAACAAAAACTCTTCCTACTTTGTTGAGTGGATCCCCAACAATGTTAAATCAACTGTTTGTGACATTCCCCCAACTGGGCTTAAGATGGCGTCAACATTCATTGGAAACTCAACATCAATTCAAGAAATGTTCCGCAGGGTGAGTGAGCAGTTCACAGCTATGTTCAGGAGAAAGGCTTTCTTGCACTGGTATACCGGGGAAGGAATGGATGAGATGGAGTTCACTGAGGCTGAGAGCAACATGAACGATCTGGTATCTGAATATCAACAATACCAAGATGCAACAGCTGATGAGGATGGAGAGTACGAGGATGAAGAAGAAGAGTACCAACAGTGAGGGAACAAATTCTTAATTGGAAAACATGGCTCTGTAGTTGTAGAATTAGTTTCTTTTGACTGTGGTTGTAATCTCAACTTCCAGTTGCAGCCGTGACCGTTGGAGGGAGAAGGGTATCAATTTAAATATTACATTATTTGTGTTTTGGTTAAACTCAATTGCAACTTTGAATTTATATTGAAAATTGAATTAGCATTCACAGATTTTGTAGATCACTTGATTTTTCCAAATCTATTTTGCCATTTGGACTAGGAAAAGGAGAGACCAACTTTAGTGCCCTGGATTTTTTAATATTCTTTCATAAGCATCACTTGACTTAATTACCACAATGTTTGTGGTGGTGGAATGTGCTGTGCAGTGAAGGATAGTTTTAATTGCCGTCTTCATGATTTTATTCCAAAGGTTTTTCTGCTTTGCTGGAGATGAATAGCTTATTAGGAATAATATAGGTAAGCAGGATTGATTTCTCACTTGTTCTGTAACCTCTTCATTGGAGCAATCAAAATCAATCTGCATAACATAAACCAAAAAGGATATTAAATCTCTTGTTTGATTGCAAAAAAGTGCAATCTAAGTGTGAAATTTCAGGGATATGGGATTCTGCCAAGTATCTAAGATGAACTGAGATTTAAGTTAGTCTTACAACCAATATATATATATACCCTTCTCTCTTTTCGACATAAATATGAAGAATATATGAAGCGTGATCCACTTTGTCATGAAGGTTATCAAAAATATATTTGAATTGAAGAGTTTGAGAAAAGGTCCTTGATTTTCCAATCATCAATTTTCAGAAGTGAATTGATCAATTCTTCAAATATCTTTCCTTAATGACAAAAAATTGAAGGAAGGTTATTGGCCAAATTGTTGATTAAGACATTCCCTAAAATCATTGGTTTTAAGAGCTGTTTCTACTTGCCAGGCCAAGGCGGCCCAACATGTAACCAGCTCATAAACATTAGCTACTTGGACCAGTTTAAACAGCATACGAATTGGGCCTCCGTGAGGCCCAAAATGAAAATTCAGATCAGCCTGTGAATTGGTCAACCTGAGCCCAAGACCAGCCCGTCAACCGGCCTATTCCAAGACCGGAGCTGGGTTTCTATTTTTAATGCTATTGGGCTTGGACAATGGAGTGTTGGAACAATGCATCTTGGCCTTTTTGTTTAGGATTTTGCAAGCCCACTAGCTCTAATTTTGTTTGGAGAATATGGCCAAGGCCTGAATTTTATGTTTGATTCGCAAGATTCCTGATTGAGCACATTTTTTTTTTTTATGTAACTTAAAATTAGGAATATACATTCAAAAAGCTTAAACTTAATTAATTTTAAGTTACTTTTTGAAATTTTTATTTGTCTCATCAAATGAAACCAACTTAGAAAGTTGGAATAATGAACTTAAAATAACGAAACAAAATTGTATACTAGCACTAATAAATTAAAATAAGTCATAAAAATTAAAATAAAAACCTAACATAATAAACCAAGGCTATTCAAATAAAAATGAATACCAAATCTCAAGATGATGGACTTACAATAATCAAATGAAAAATCAAAACTAAACTTAGGATAATTCAAAAAAATTTAAGATAAAAGTTAGGATATAAATTTAAATAATCAAATTAAATTCAATACTGAAGCTAAGAATGATATATTAACTACACTTAAGATAATTCATAAAATATGAATAAAATTTAGAATAATAAAATTTGACTAATCAAATAAAAATCAAATTGGGTACTTAAATCATACATTTAGAATAATCAACTAAAAATTTTTATAATTGCCACACTTAAGATAACTGATAAAAAATAAAAACATAATTTAAAATAATAAACTTAGATTAACTAAATAAAAATTCAATCCTAAATCTTAGGATAATAAACTACAATAATCAACTAAATTTTTGTTTAGTTCATAATAAATTTAGACTAATCAAATAAAGATTATTACCAAATCTTAGGATCATAGAGTTAGAATAATAAAATAAAACTCAAAGTCTAAACTTAGGATAATTACAAAAAATTAACATGAAAACATAGAATAATTATATAAAAATAAATACCAAACCTCAGGATGATTATGATACACTTAAAATAATCAACTAAAAAATTATATACTAGCTACACTTAAGATAATTAATAAAATAAGGACAAAAATTAGTATAAACTACTTAACATAAACCAAACTTAGGATGCTATAAGTCAATCAAATTAAAAATCAAAACCAAACTTAACATAACTAAAAAAATTATTAAGAAACAACATGGAATAATCAAATAAAGAAGTAAATGATAGATTTTATATTTGAGATTGTATTGAGACTGAGAGAGAGAGAGGGGCTCAGTTGTCCCAGATCAAACCCAGCCCAAAAGCCAGAATGGGCCCTGGACAGGCCTCATAGAACTGGACTACTAGGTCAAGTTGGGGCTAGTACCCAGAAAAATTATTCAGCCCAAGCCCGGTCCACCTGAGCCCGAGCCTGGGCTGAACTGGCCTGTCAGAGGAGATGGGCCTCTACAGAACTGGATCAGCCCAGCCCAAACTGGCCAAGTTGACAACAACAATATAAATTGTGCAAGCCTATGAACAGTGATGATTCAAAATGAAAATTCATTTCACTTTTTCCTTTCGTTTATTTCTTGATTACTGACCACGAACACGGAGCTTTAAGATTCCACTTCGGCATGTTTCATTGAATATTTTATCTAACGGAGAAAAAAGGAAAGAAAAAAGGTATTGAAAGTAAGAATCTCTCACCTTTTTCTTTTTGGTTTGGGAGTGGGGGGCTAAATTAGTATCAATTTATGCATTGTTTTTATGGTTAAATAATTTAGCCCATGTTATATTAGTAGTCTTTTATCATTTACCCTCTTCTATTAATACAATCTTCAAACACTCTTTAAATTAATAAAAATTATATTGATGTACGAAAATACTCTTGAATTAAATAAAATGTTAAATTCATTTTTCCTAACTACATTCACTTTGTCTCTTCTATAAATTAAATGTCATTTTTAACATAATTTTTTTATTAAATAAATTAACCTTGTTTCTAATGAACTGAGTATTATGAAGTAAAAAATACATCAAAAAGTACCAGAGCTATGTTCAAGAGAAAGGCTTTCTTGCAACCGAAAAATTGTCACAAGATTTTTACCTTTATAAAGATTTATTGCGGCTATTTTGCAATGAACTCTTTTAAAATGATTCATTGGGCTTCGTTGGAAAAGCGAATCCAATAAATTTTTAACAATATGGTCTGTAGGAACTACAAATTTTCGAACTTAAGCTTTTCTGTTGGGTTGTTGGAGTTGTTTTATTTTAGGTGAAGAGAAATTGCATTGTTACTAGACTAATTTAACATCTTATTATAAATTTACATGTTAATTAAGTTTTTGCTGTAGATTAAGGAGTTATTAATAAAATAGGCACAAGCGCAGGGATAGTTGTGGTTTCAACTAAAATAGCAAGTACACTTGCGCATTTAAATTTTATTTATTTGTTTTTTTAAAATTTTACTGACTTGCGCATTCAATTCAGAATAGACTACGCATGCCTTTTTGTTTGTGAAGGATCCTTCGTTGACAAGCGTAGAACATGCAACATCGGGTTGTGTTTTCAGATCAAAAGCGCAACCAAACTTTGGTTGCGCTTTCATTTAAATTTTTCTTTCTATAAATACCCCAGCCCCCTCCCTTCACAACTTCACTCCCGCTCATTCCCTCTCCCCTCTTTTCTCTCTCTAGTTTCCCTCTCCCCTCATTTCTCTCTCTAGTTTCCCTCTCCCCTCTCCCCGAATTCATTTCCCCACTTTCCCTCTCCCCTCTCTCTACTGTCCCTCTCCCCCCATCCACCCGTAAGTTCTTGTTATATTTTTTTTATTTTTATTAAGATAAATAAACTAATTCATATTTATGTATTTTTGTTTAGGTAAATACTATTAGTACGAGATATTAAAGTACGATGCGAATTATATTTTGAGTGTGATTTTACAAGTATCATACCTTAAATATTTTAATTATAATGTGTATATTTTATTATAATAATTGTGAAGTAAATGTATTATTATATTGAAAAAATAAATTGTCTCAATATTAGTAATTTTTTTTTATAATGACACGTGAAAATACATATTTAATAGCATGTTTTATATATGGAGAAGCCAATATTTGTGTGCATGTTTTTATTTTTTTATAAATTATATTTTATATTTGTTATTTAACTTGAAAATTTTAGTTAAAAATTATTGAATTATTTAGGAAATCTTTCCGATGACTATCCTAATCTGAAAGTAGAATAAAGTTTCCTACAATAAATTATGTTCAGTTATTCAAAATTTAAATTTCACTACATTTTTGTGATTTATAATGTTACTAATTTATATTATATAAAAAATATTAACATTAACAATTAATTACTTAAATTATTAATTAAATATTATGTCTTTGAAATTATTATATAAAATTAAAATATGAATAATAATTTATATTAAAAATGCAATGAGTATACATATTTATATAATAATACTTAATAAATATTAATTATGAATAGTTATTATTATAATTTATTAATTTAATAAATGACATTTACCTATAATTATATATGTTATTTTCAATTGTGCAATAATTATAGATTATTCAATTTATAATAATGATGTATTAAATAATAATACTTAATAAATAATTAATTATTTGTAACTAGTTAACAAATGAATTTATGTTGTTTATTATTATATTGCTATTTTGTATATTTTAATAATTTGTTAAGAAATTATGTAACTATTAATAATTAATTAACTATTAAATTTATATTTATAATTTATATAATAATATTACTTGTATATATTCATGTTAACACTTTATTAATGTTGAAAGCATTATATGATAACAACAATAATTATTATATTATAAATTTAAAATATAAAATTAATATATGAAAGAGACATATATAATATTATTTTAAAATATGATAATTATGAATTTACTAATATAATTTGCTAATAATCGTAAAATATTGGTATAACAATTAAATAATTTAGTTTACTAATATATTCATATTTATGTAGTTATGTCAAATAGGAACAACATTAATGTTCTGGTCCATTTTGGTGGTCAAATTATATAAGATGCTAATTCAGTGATATATGATCGTCCTACAATTGGAGTTAGGAAAATGTCTCGAAGGACAAAGTTTTCTGAATTACTATTAAAAGTGTATCAGATAATGGGTATTGACGATAAATAGTTTTTATTAACATTATTAGGTAAATACTGTTGCAATAATATGTCATAGCTAATATCAATAACCGATGATGAAGGTTTGGAGTTTTTCTTGGATATGGAAAGGAAAAATCAATTTGTAGATATTTATGTTGAGGCATAACAAAAGGTTCATAATACTGTGTTTGAGATACCGACAAACAATGAGTATTATCAGTATGCATCATTTTTAAGAGATGATAGTGTATTTGATATGCTTACAGTCATGCAGAGAATGACAAGTGTTGGCATCAATGACCTCAATGCGGGTGCTTCAAGCTTTGGTTGAGAGCATTTTTGAAGGTACAGATACAGGGCCATATAATACATATACTGATGAATTGCCTAAGCCACTTCTCTATAGTTTTGGTGCTGAAGAACATATTAATTCCAAACCTGATGAAATTGATGATGATGGGGTCGAAATTGATGACTTACAAGAGATGCATGAGCAATATGATGAGGGCACCTCGTCCCAGCATCAAGTGTCAACTTATACTTAATGCCCTTAACAACAAATAAATATGATTTTAATTCAATGTCCCATTCTTCACCACATCTTATTCATAAATATTTGTGGATGCTACTGATATTCTAAATAGGGGAAAGTTTTACAACTCTAGTATAGGAGAGCTTGAAAATGGTATAGTATTCAAAGACAAGAAAATCTGCAAGCTTTAGTAAAAGATTACTCCGTATAAGTTGTGAGATGTGAGTATTGGGTCGTTGAAAGTACACTAAAATTATGAAGCAGATATAGTACATTGACCACGTGGTGTACTTGGGGGCTTTGAGCATCATTGAAAGCAAAGCTCAGTTTATGGAAAATCATCAAGTGGGGAGGCCCCTATACTTACCTTATGAATTTATTGTCTGCGGATCATCACAACTTGTGCAAAAATATGATCGCCAGGTTGCTGACAGGTATAGTTCAGTGTGACCCGACCTATGAGATTAAGTATGTCCAACAAAATGTAAAAAATAAGTATCAGTATGAAATTTCATATCATAAGGTCTGATATAGTTTGAAATGGGCAAGGAAAAATATTTATAGAACTTGGAGAGCTCAGTTAGAAAATTGCCTAAGTATTTGGGAGCTTTACAAAAATAAAATTCAAGCACAATTGTGGAGTAGCATCACACCGACCACGAGTTCCCATAAAATAAATTATTAAAGTATGTATTCTTGGCATTCAAGCCATACATCAATGAGTTCCAAAATTATCGTAAAGTAATAAGTATGGATGAAACACATCTTTACACAAAGTACATACACAAGATGTTGATTGTTGTGGGGATGGATGCAAATCAACAGGTTCTACATTTGGCTTTTGCAATTATTGATGAAGAAATATTTACATCTTAGAGATGGTTTCTTCATATGTTGTTTGTACATATTGTCCGAGGGTTGAAGGTGTCTGTCTGTCTTATTTCTGACCGACATAGTGGCCTACTTGTAGCTGTTTAATACATACCTAATTTCATGCCACCTCACGGGGTGTATCATTTTTGTTTAAGGCTTGTGTCCTCTAACTTCAACAAGCGGTTCAAGAATATTGCATTAAGGGATTTGTGTTATACAACTGGCTCATAATTAATAATCAGATAATTTGATAAGGTCATGGAACAAATCAAGACTCTTAACAAGGATGCACATGCATACTTGAAGAATATAGATGAATGTCAGTGGACTCTGGCTCATGATGGAAGATAGGGATGTGTCATAATAACAACAAATATGTCAAAATACATTAAAGGAATGTTGAAAGGTGTGCGATGGCTTCCAGTAACTACTATTGTACAAATTACCTTCTATCGTGCTGTTAAACATTTTCTTGATCGACTATTGAAGGGTCGTCAAATGATGGAGAACAGCCAACCATCGCCTGATAATATATTACAAAAGTATGAAAGTTGGCAGACCCAATCCATAGACTTACGATACACGTGTTTGATTACATAGATCAATCCGCATCTATCCTAACACGTCAACCAGGATCATCTAGGAGTTTTACACATATCGTGAAACTGAGGTCAATGGAGTGTTCATGCAGTAATTGGAGTCAGTTTGGAATACCTTTCTCGTATGCTATGCATACTTGCCGACATTTTAGAGTTAATCTAGCAATATTCATGAAATAGTACTATAGCACTCATTCTTATGTAGATATTTATAAAGAGAAGTTTGAGTCATTGCCAGATGAAGTTTATTGGGATGCTTCCCCTTTTGAGTTATGGCATAATCAATGATTGCGGATTCAAAATCGTCATGGACAGAATACTACTACTCGAATTCCTAACAAGATGGATTAACCTCAAGCACGTGTTAGACAACAAGCCCAGGCAAGACAAAGGGTCAATGCGACAGAATGTGGAATATCTTCATCTTCCCGGCATAGATGATATTATTACAGTAGGATTAAAATTTACCTTTGTGAAGGAGTAGTACTCCTCCTTGTTTCTATGAAACACTTTTGTACTAAAATTGGATTTCACTATTGTTAATAATATGGTTAAATTTCATGTTATATGTCAAAATTCCTTTTTTCAATGTTGTTAATGATAGGGTTAAATTTCATATTATATGTTAAAATTCATTTTCTCACTAATGTTAATGATATGGTTAAATTTAATGTTATATGTTAAAATTCATATTAAATTGCCTTATGTTATATTTTTTATTGTTGTTAAAATTATTATTAATCAGTATTGTTGTTCATTTGGTTACAAGACGGATACTGTTTATATATATAGTCAACGAGATATGATAGTTTTATCTCGATAGGCTACTCACCATTCAGAGACTGTATTTGCTATTATTGTAGACAGGACACTTACAATTAGGCATGCAGCTACATATTTTGGAGACTCAATGGTGGATAGGGTGTATTGCATCATCGTATAGTTTATCTTTTGTATGATATGAGATTTTAGGATGCCTATAGATGTGGGTAGTTTGATATGGATTTTCGTTTGATTACTGTGCTCATCAAGAGATGGCGACCTGAGACCTAAACATTTCATTTTTGCGTGGGTGAGGTAATAGTTACACTACAGGATGTTGCAGTTATTTGGGGCTTACCAGTGGATGGTCAGCCCATCATTGGATGTGATAAGAGGAGATCTACTGAGCAGTAGAAGAATTATTGCCGCAATTACTTGGAATTCCAACCCACTTCACAATAATTTAGAGGTGGGTGTTGTTAGAGTAGAATGCCCAACGCCCCAATTAGATTAGGTGTATTATACTCTTTTACTTTTGTAAAGACGATCTTATTGAGAATCATATTAATAAAAAGATATTTTTTATCAACCGTGGCTTTGATACCACTGTTGGGTTCGCTATAATCGTAGGGGTATACGCAGCGGAAAATTAAAATTTTTATCAAACATAAATTTAACCCCTTTGATTCGAAAGCGATTTTAACGATCGCGCTTATTCAAGTGAATATATAAATAAATATAAAATTGGATTATACCTTTTGTACACTCTGGTTGTTGTAGGGAATGAAGCAATCAATTGCTTATCCTGGACTATCAGAACTCGCAGGGAAGGGAAGTGTCTCCCTTTATCAGGTCCACGATATGAAAAGCAACACCAATCAAAAGGATTCGCTAGTATCCTTTTAATTGTTTACTAATCTAGAACCGGAGTATATTTTCAAAAATAATAAAAATTAATTCTTTAAGTTCTTGAAACAATAATATGAAGAAAATAACAAGAAACTGATTTTCTTTTTCTTTCTTTTCTTTTCTTGAAGAGTAAAAATAGAAGATTTTAAACAAAATATTTTTTGCTCAAAATTTTTGAATTGAATTATGTAATTTCCATCCCTTATATATATAGGGCTGAAAATTTTAATCATTTTCCAACTTTTGGAAAGTTTTTCTATTTTGAACTATTTCAAAACCTTATCTTGGAAGGATTCCAAATCTTCCAAGAACTCTTCTCTTTTCACTCTCCTATTGTATGTGGACTAATTTGAGACTACATTAATCATCAAAATTATCTACATACACTGTTGATATTAATTTGAATTCTTCAAATAATATCAAGATAGATATATATCATATATATACTATAATTATATTTATACATAAATTAAATCTTAGTCGCCCGTCACCGCGACGGGCGCCCAGTACCCATCGTCGGGTGACGGGCGCCCGTGGGCGCGCCGGCACCCCCTGCCGGGTGCCTGCATGCACGGCCATCGAGTGTTTGACACCCGACGCCGATGAATTTTTTTTCTTCATATTTTTGGATTTTAAAATGGGGCCTGCGAGCCTCTTATCTAATTTATGTAAGTTATTTTATTTTCTGTAAAGAGAGTAGAATAGATGGTAAGGTTTTTCTTTTTCTTTGGAAGACGAAGGAGAATAAAAAAGAAGGCCCATGTTTGTATGTGATACAATTATGTAATAGAATAGGTTCTATTCCATTTTATTACCCTTAGACTGACTTTAGGTCCATTTTTGGCTCAAATGGACAGCATAGGATTGGTTTATGATCATCCATTTATTTAAGTATGTATTAGATGCATGCTTAGGATTTTATTTAATGCTTTTATGCTTGTGGAATGATATTATGATGTTATGCATTAAATAACCAACATAATTTAAATTATGATGAGGTCTTGGATAAAATTAAACCCCGCTTAATTTACTAAAATTAAGCAAAAGAATTTTTTGAAAATTCAATTTCAAACATAAATGGACAAGTTAGGTAGGACCTATCGTTCCATGCCTACCATCAAAGATAGAGACATGACGATTGCTACCGCACTTGATCACTGACCCTGAGTCGTGGGGTGGTCTTGTGTTGAAAAGCTGTGATCTCTACCAAACATTGAGATGCTCGTGGGATGGAATCATCATTATATTGGCCATAAGTCGTGGAACATCTTGATGCTCTATTTACACGAATGTTTGATGGGTATTGTTTGACACTTAGTATCATATGGGCTCATATAATTGGGGTATATGAGAAGAGGTGAGGTAAAACAAACTTGAGGGTTGTATAGTGATACAATCGTCAAAGAGTTGACTACCGATAAAAATATTTCATGGGCTCATAAAATTGGAGTGTGAAATATTTCCATTGGACCTCAAGCTCATTAGGAAATTTAATTTCCCGAAATTCCATTAGGGGTGATGGAATTCGAAAAAAAATAGTGGGAGACATTTAGTATTAAAAAACATATATTAAATGAATATATTTTTCCCATAGTTTACTCATTTTTTGCTTCATGCATATTTTGTAGATTATACTACTAAAATGGCAAAGAATCTACTTGCAACAATCCTTGAACAAAATAAATTAAGTGGACCTAATTTTGTCGATTGGCTAAAAAACCTGAAGATAGTTCTTCAGTCAGAGAAGAGGGTATATGTCCTCGACACTACGCCTCCTTTGGTACAACCGAAGGATATTACTTCAGAGGATTATGTAGGTTATTTACGTCATGTTGATGATAATCTGCAGGCTCGATGCTACATGCTGGCATTGATGTCAAATGAGCTGTAGAGGCAGAATGAGGATCAAGATACTGCTTATGGGATCTTCATTCACCTACAAGAGTTGTATGGTGAAAGAACTCGGCAGACGAGATATTAGGTCTCAAAAGAGCTTTTCAGATGTCGTATGACTGAGGGTTCTTCAGTCCATGATCATGGATTGAAGATGATAGCCCTTATTGAAAGGCTGGCGTCCCTTGGAGTCGTTATGGAGAACGAACTCTATACGGACCTTCTGCCGCAGTCTCTACCTCCATTATTTGACACCTTTGTTGTCAACTTTAACATGCACAACATGGATACTAGTCTCGCTGAGCTTGTGAACATGTTAAATACGGCTGAGTCTACTATAAAAAAGGACAAACCGGTTCTGCTTGTTGGATCTTCTTCCGAATCAAAGGCTAAAAAGCCCAAAAAAGAAAAGAAGATAGGAAAGGGTTCCTCTAAACCCAACAAGCTGAAAGCTAAAGGTGGTGTCAAAAAGGTTTCTTCTCAAGCCAATGACAAGTGCCATTACTGCGGCAAACCAGGGCACTGGAAAAGGAATTACAAGGAGTATCTTGCAAGCCTGAAGAGTTCAGGTATATATTTTGTTGAAGTTAACTTAATGGTTAACAATACTTCTTGGGTATTAGATACCGGTTGTGGCTCATATATTTGCAATGATTTGCAGATGATGGCAAGAAGTAGGAAGCTAGATGGAAGAGAGATGGTCCTTAGGATGGGAAATGGAGCAAGAGTTGTTGCATTAGCTATAGGGACCGTAAATCTGGCTTTAGAGAATGGTTATGTAATAGTTTTAAATAATTATCTTTTTGTTTCGGATATTATTAAGAATATTATCTCTATTCCAGTTTTGGATAGAGAAGGTTTTAGATTTACCATTGAGAATGGAAATTATTCCATTTTCAAACGTTCTGATTTTATATATTTTGGTTCTTTGACGAATTGCTTATATACTATTACTCCCCATAACTCCATTTTCACAATTCAACAAAATAAAAGAAAATTAGATAATCATAGTTCAATGAGCCTGTGGCACGCAAGATTAGGACATATTTATGAGAAAATGATTAATAAATTGGCATAATTGCTTGATCTAACAAAAGAGCAAGAACTACCAACTTGTGAATCCTACCTCAAAGGAAAGATGACCAAATCTCCATTTGTTGGACAAATGGGGCGAGCCAAGCATCTATTGGATTTGATCCATACAGATGTATGTGGGCCACTAAATGTTAGTGTCCGTGGGAACTATAAATACTTCTTAACCTTTACCGATGACTTCTCTAGGTATGGTTATGTGTACCTTTTAAGGTATAAGTCTGAAGTATTTGAAAAGTTCAAAGAATTCAGAACTGAAGTAGAGAAACAAACTGGATTAAGTATAAAAACTCTTCGATCTGATCGAGGAGGTGAATACTTAAGCATAGAATTTTTAGATTATCTAAAAGAGAATAGGATTCTCTCGAAATGGACTCCTCCTGCTACTCCCCAACTCAATGGAGTTGCAAAACGCAGGAATCGAACCTTGTTGGGCATGGTTCGATCTATGATGAGCTTTACTTCATTATCTCTTTCATTCCAGGGCTATGCCTTAGAAACGGCGGCATACCTATTAAACAGGGTGCCATCCAAAGCCGTGCCCAAAATACCATATGAGATGTGGTATGGAAAGACACATTCCTATAAATACCTTAGGGTATGGGGGTGTGCTGCTTATGTGAAGCAGCTAGTGGGAGATAAGTTGGATATGAGATTCAGCTTATGCAATTTTGTGGGGTATCCAAAGGAGTCTATTGGATACTATTTCTATGATGCCACGGAACAAAGGGTGTTTGTTTCAAGAAATGCTACATTCCTTGAAGAAGAATTTCTTTCAGATGGAAGTGACAATGTCATAGAACTTGAAGAGGTTCAAGAACCACACAACACCCTAACTGACGCAGTAAATGGTATACCAGCTGATGCTGGACCCTCTAAGGCACAATCTTTTCGAAGATCCGAAAGGGTCTCAAGGGTACCTAAGAGGTACAACTTGTTGTTAGAGAACAAAGAAGAGGGACCCCCCTTGGATAATGATCCAAGAAGCTATGGAGAGGCGATGTTTGACATCGAATCGAAGAAGTGGCAAGAAGCTATGCAGTCCGAAATGGACTCTATGTACTCCAACAAGGTATGGACTTTGGTGGACCTACCACAGAGAATTGTTCCCATTGGCTGCAAATGGGTCTACAAGCGGAAGCTTGGAGTAGATGGAGAGGTAACGACCTATAAGATATGATTGGTAGCAAAAGGTTATACTCAGAAGCAAAGAATTAATTATGATGAAACTTTTTCACTAGTAGCGATGCTTAAATCCATACGGATACTGTTAGCCATATCTGCATATTATGACTATGAGATATGGCAAATGGATGTGAAGACAACTTTCCTTAATGGAAACATTAAGGAAGAGATCTATATGAAGCAGCCAGAAGGCTTCATATCCAGCGGGAGCGAGCAAAAGGTTTGCTCCAGAGATCCATTTATGGACTCAAACAAGCTTCGAGGAGTTGAAACATCCGGTTTGATAAAACGATCAAAATGTTTGACTTTCATAAGAATCCGGATGAACCATGTGTCTACAAGAAGGTTAGTGGGAGTGCAGTTACATTTGTTGTGCTCTACGTTGATGACATCCTACTCATTGGGAATGATGTAGGGATGTTGTAGTCAACGAGGACTTGGTTATCTAATCAGTTTTCCATGAAGGACTTGGAAGATGCATCTTTTATCTTAGGGATAAAGATCTATAGAGATAGATGCAGAAGGATGATCGGACTATCCCAGTCCATGTACATAGACAAAGTGCTAAAAAGGTTTAGCATGGAAGAATCTAAGAGAGGATTTCTGCCTATGAGTCATAGGGTTTCACTCTCTAAAGTTATGTCTCCTAAGACACCTGAAGAGAGAGAAAGGATGGCTTGCATACCTTATGCTTCTGTAATAGGGAGCATAATGTATGCAATGTTATGTATAAGGCCTGATATAGCACATGCTCTGAGTGTCATGAGCAGATATCAGTCCAATCTAGGAGAAGAACATTGGAAAGCCATTAAGATGATCCTCAAGTACTTGAGAAAGACTAAGGATATCTTTCTGATATACGGCAATGGAGAACTAAAACTGGAGGGATATACAGACTCTAGTTTTCAGTCCGATATAGATGACTCAAAGTCCATGTCCAGATACATATTCACCTTGAATGGTGGTGCGGTTAGTTGGAAGAGTTCCAAGCAAGAGACGACTGCAGACTCTACCACCGAAGCTGAATATATTGCTACATCAGATGCAGCAAAAGAAGCTGTTTGGATTAGAAATTTCATCAAAGGGTTGGATGTAATTCCATCCATTGTTGATCCAGTTATGATTTACTGTGATAATAATGGAGCTATTGCGCAAGCAAAAGAGCTAAGATCTCATCAAATATCCAAGCACATAATGAGACGATATCACTTGATTAGAGAGATTATTAGTAGAGACGACGTCATTGTAGATCGAGTTGCCTTAACAAAAAATATAGCAGACCCACTTACTAAACCCTTAGCACAGAAGATATTCGACGGATATCTTGAAAAGATGGGCCTTAGATATATGGGCAATTGGAGGTAGGGCAAGTGGGAGATTGTTAGAGTAGGATACCCAACGCCCCAATTAGATTGGGTGTATTATACTCTTTTGCTTTTGTAAAGACGATCTTATTGGGAATCATATTAATAAAAAGGCATTTTCTTTATCTTATGTCTTGCATTTTTTTCTGCACATTAGATAAAGTTCTTAGACCAAATTTAGCTACGGGGCATGGTCGCACATATGATGGCGATCATGGAACATGCCTCTAAGGCTTTGGTCTTAAATAAGTTCCGAGTCGAGAGTTTTTTGAGATGGGACATCAAATAGCGCTGTAAGACTCGTACATATAATGCATGCTCGTGAGACGAGGATGTCACATTCCATTGGCATTAGCGTAGAGACGTAAGTGCATGTATGTGGGTGCTTGTTAGGAAACAAGTACAGCGAATATAGCCCGCAAAAAATTCTTAGTTGGAGGCTTTGCCCATCGAAATAAGAATTTCTGTGTTGCAATAGTACACGACTAGTTCTTAGACTTGAGGCATGATGGTAGCCTTGTGTGCATCCTGCAGCACTTTGATATATCTTCTGATTGCTTGACAATCACAAAGAAGGTATGTTGGGTGTTGCACTGGTGTGCATGGAGATTTGTTAGTAGCCAACATAGAATTCGACATCCCTCATCTATTTATATCTAGTGTAGTAGATGAGGTGGGTCCATCTACCTCGACACATCATGTATCACATAGTTTGGATAGCACTGCCGACTATTATGTACCACAACAGGCACAATCAAACAACCCATTTGCTACAACTTTAAGGTTGCAAACCCAAGTGCAGGTTGTAGTAAGTAATAAATTTCTCGTGAGTCCGAGGTCGATCCACAGGAAAGTTGTTTGAAGAATTCAAGTTTATATTTATAAAAAGATGGAGTTTATGTGAATCAAAAATATATGAACAATTAATGTATGATGTAGCTAAAGAAAAAACCGAAGTAATAAAAGTACTGAGGATTAGGGATCCACTCTTGAGTTTTGGATAGATAAATGGTTATTTATTCTTTTTACCTCTATTAATTGCCACAATTGGAATCCATACATAATGAAGGTTCCAATGGGAAGATATTATCAAGTAACTCATGCAATAAGGTAATCATGATATTGTCTTACTATTGCAAATTATCTCTTAACGCCAACACTTATTTATGGGATCAAGCATTTATATACTCTTTCGTCAACAACAAATCAAGGTTTCACATTAGCAGTCGGTGGGGTAAAACCGTACAATAAGCTAAATGAACCCAAGTATTTGTTGTGCCATTGGAGATACATAAATCAAGAATCACCACAAAAATAAGTAGGGTTTAGATTAAAAATAATAATAACAATACAACATACTTAAACAATTTCTACCCTTATAACCATTTATCTTCCTCCATCAAGAGATTCACCCTTTTTCCTCAGCAAAATAAAATTTAGAAAGACATAATAAAAGTAACAAAGACTAAAAATATAAGAGAAACTAGAGAATGCATTTCTATTACTACTAGAAAACTTACAATACTAGAAAACATACAAACTAGATAACTTAGCCTAAAGAAACCCTCTACCCCCCTCCTCTTACAAGCTGAATACATGGCCTATTTATAGTACTTGGAGTAAGCTAGAGGCCAAACAAATAATGGAGGGGTTAATCAAGTGGTATGCTAGTTGCCAAGAGTTGGTAAGTTGTTACACAAATTTCTCAACTACTGAATTGAATTACATTTTTCGGTTAGATACAGCCAGAGTTTGAAGATACGTAAAGAATAAAAATTGTAGATCTTTCAACGCTGATATATTTTCATATATCTTTTGTCAAATTTGGTGATCGGATGAAGGAGATATGGTCAAATTACCGAGTTATGTCCAAGAGTCGCCCTGTAACATCAGCAGCAACTTGCAGCCTATGGTTTTACCATTTCAACACATTTTCACACCATCTTGTCTTCAGAAAACTTGTTTATTTACCTCTTGGGTATAACATATCCGAATTTCAGACCAAAATAAATTTGGGCTCAAGATATATAATCGAATTGGTAAAATAAGTCAATACTGGGCTGAACTCTGATCTGAATTTTGGTGATCCATTTTGTGTAATTACTTGGACGAATTTTCTGCTATCATCAAAACTGAATTGGGCTGAGTCACTCCAACATAAAAGTTGTACCTCTATCTCTTGGCTTTCAAAAAAACAAGCTTCAGGTCCATAGAGCTTTTGATCATGAAGTTATGCTCAAATTACAAAAACTGCACAAGTCTGGAAACATGCTTCCATTTATTCCCTAACACAAAACATTAATAAAACAAGAATATTAACAAGAATAAAGCAAGAAAAGTATAAAGGATTTGATATAAAAATATGTCAAAATATGCACTTATCAAATTCCCCCACACTTAACCCTTGCTTGTCCTCGAGCAAACTTAAAACAAACATAAACTAATCCACTTTCGTAGGAAAACACGATTGCATTTAGCATATGCAACAAGCCTTTAAACCCCTAGGTGGCCCATAGAGGACGAGTTTATAGTCTCGTGAAGGTTTCCAGCAGTGATACCTACAAACACCTATAATAACTATCTTCCAACTTTTATTCTCATGAAGCAACAAAGTAATATGGAAATAAAATCAAACAAGTGTTGAGTTTAACTCTTAGTCATTCAAAAATCAATACATTTCCACAATAATCATACTCAAGTGTGTGTGTGGACAGTTAATGTCAATAGTGATGAAACTATGCATGTTTCAAATAAGTGAATTCTCATAAAACCTTACAAAACCATCACCCAATCTCTAACAGAAAAGTTAAACATCATAGGCTCTTCCTTTGGTGCAAATCTCCACTACACTGAAGGCACCACACGAAATCAAAAGGTCTTTAACAAAGGTTGTAATGGGGCCAAAGGGTGGTGATGTAGCTAAGAAATAAAAGGATATGATGCAACAAAGGTTCTAAAAATTTCATGGAATCAGAGACATAAAATTTATCGATGAAAAATTCTCCAACTCCACAAATTTCACACTGGAGTCTATTGTTATTGAATTGGACCCCTCTTATTCATCTTGCAACATCTCATTTTTAGTTGCAACTTGTAGCACTTTGCAACTTTTTTTTTTTTTTATATTGTTTTTTTTTGCTTTTTCTTTTTTTCTTTTTTTCTTTTTTTCTTTTTTTTTTTTTTTAGAGAAACTCCCCCACACTTATCTTCTATCCCAACCTAAATTTCTTTTGTAAGTCCAAGCTTTCAATGGAATGTCTCTTAAACTCCAATCATTTTTAGAACAAGGGTTGGATAATAGTGTATTTAGTTAGGTAAAAAGATATGGTTAAAAAAAAAATATATTATTTATTGTAAGGCTCAAAGTGGTTTACTAGGGGGATGTTTTCTTTAAATATATATAGGGAACAAGCTGATTTGACAATGGTGCTAGAAAACCTAATGCCTTAATCATTTTTCCAGTGGTGCACTATCAGTCGTTCGCCTCGACAGACCAAAAGTAAAAGTTCTAATACTTAACCCCTACATGTTGAAGATTCAAGTGATGATTAGAGTAAGGGCATAAGAACTATATATTTTGACATGATTGTCTTCACACTAAATAACATAACTATTTGTGCAAAATAAAATTTGAGTATAATTATCGCAAAAATATATTAACCAAATAACAACATCAAAGTCCAAAACAACACCCATCATCAATTAAACCATATTATTCATGCTTAATTTTAATCATTGAAGTTGGAAGAACCTATACAACTCAAAAAAAAATAATGGTAATTCACAAACACTTGTTAAAAACTTTACAAACCTGCCATATTATGCAAAAAATAGGGATGCGTCTCAAGAGTGTTACAATTACCCTTTACTCAGCCACCTTTTTTTCATGCTTTCAACGGACCAGCAAAAAAAAATACGCTTGATTTATATTTTTTTTTATTTTTTAATTTTTTTATTATTATATTTTTTTTTATATACTAAAAAAAACACAAATTGAATATACAAGTCATGATATCAATTATCCCTCCCCCCAACCTAATCGAGACATTGTCCCCAATGTCAAAAATAGATATGAAAGTAAAGTTTGAAAGATATCACCTGAAATGCGGCTAAAAAAAGCTGAAACAAAAAAAAACACACATACTATTAGATAAAATCATTAACAATAAGTATCACAGACTGAGAGTCAAATTCAATTTGCGTTTTCGACCATTGTTCCTATTGGACCAATCCACATTGGCCAAGACTGGATCAGGTTTGACACATATGCTAGAAGTTGATCAATCAGCTGGTCAGGTGTTGGAGCAGAAATGATGATTTTTCTCGCAAAAGTTGAAATAAACCCTTTTTTCGCAGCATGATCTACAAAAGATAGCAAACCATCATAAAAACCATTAACATTAAGAATACCTATAGGTTTTTGGTGAATATTGAGTTGTGCCCAAGAGACAATTTGGAAAATTCTTCCAATGTACCAAAACCGCCAGGTAGAATGATGAATGCATCCGCATTGTTTACCATATTAGGCATTCTGTCCTGAATGTGTGACACTTTCAGCTCATCTCCAATGGTCATACCTGTGATATTCTGTACTGTTAAATATTTTGGATAACTCCCAAAACTTTGACACCTCCTACATAAGCAGAAATGGCAACACTCCCCATTAACCCCAAACTGCCTCCCCCATACACTAAATGAATTTTTCTTTCTGCTAAAGTTCTACCAAGATTATTGGCTGCCCCTATAAACTCACCATTTTTTCCTAGATTGGATCCACAAAAAACACAAATGGAATTAAATTTGCAAGTTGAAGAAACTTCCATTTTTTTTTCTTTTTTTTTTTTTTGAAAATAAGTTGTGCAAAAATAGAGTGAGTACGGTGATATTTATTGAGGTGTGAACAGGGAATACATTTATTGCATGTCTTTTTCTTTTGTCAAAAAGGTTGAAAATAAGGACACATACGAAATTTAAAAATTACCTACTACCACGTGTATGTACATGTAGTTATGATTGTGGCTCATATCTTCCTCTGGTTTTACGTCCAGTAACGGCTTAAATGCCCTCTATGGGTCGAGGATATGCTTCCCATCCAATTTTCTTATAAACTGGCAAACAGGGTCTTTTAATGTCAGATTCCCAAGACTATAAAGCTCATATTCATTTCGAAAATGATCCCATAAATCAAGAATTGCACGTTGTACCAATCCACATGAATGCGTCTCAAGAGTCAATATAATATGATCTAAAGACTCCTTACTCAGTCCATCCATAATGAATTTAAGTTTATCTTCTCGATTTTTAGAGACCATTCCTAAAGAACGACACTTTGTGTTGCAAGTCCATCTAGCACAAATATGACAAACTTTCATTTTTTTCGCCCTTCGTTTTTTTGAATATGTGCTTTTACCAAAACCAGACATGTATCTAGTAAGCAAATTTGGAAACTCATGTGAAAACTCACCTTCCCTTACCTTTGCTTCAATTAACCATCGTATGTCCTCCGGAATGCCCTTGTGCATAAGCATCCTTAATCTTTCAATCCTGATTTTATAAATTTTCAAAATTGCATTTTTAGAAAGAAAAGGAAATCGCTTCTTGAGAGTTAGAAATATGTCACCCATTTTGAAAATAACAAGAAAAGAGAATGAGAAAAACAAAGAAAATTTGTACAAAGATTTCAGTTGTTTGGGAAACTGACAAGTCCGACTTTTATAGCCACGGAGTACCGTTATCCGCCATTTAACCGGGAAAAGAAAAAAAAAAATAAAAGAAGAAGAAGAGAAGAAAAAATAATGTCAGATAAAAAAAAAATATACAACACTAATCATAACAAGGGTTAGAAAGAAAAAGAGTTTCCTCTTGTGAAAATTGATTTTCTAGAAATGGTTTAACTCTTTGTTCATTTACTTTGAATATGTTACCATTTCTAGGATTTTCAATGTCAATCGCCCCATAAGGATATACTTTTTTTACAACAAAGGACCAC
>JAGSPU010001378.1:0-29934 GCA_019321725.1 Paulownia fortunei | reverse complement strand
TGCTTGACCTAACGGACTTACAAGAAATGCCAGCTTATGAATTTTATCTTGTAGGTAAGATGACCAAGTCACCATTTGCTGGACAAGTAAACCGGGTAGCTAATCTATTGGATTTGATCTATACGAACGTATATGGACCACTAAGTGTTAGTACCCGAGGTAACTTTCAATACTTCATTACCTATAATGATGATTATTCAAGGTAAGGGTATGTGTGTCTTTTGAGATACAAGTTTGAAACCTTTGAAAGATTCAAAAAATTCAAGTATGAACTGGAGAAACAAACAAGCTATAACTTTAAAATCTTGCCATCTAATCAAGGAGGTGAATACTTAGGCATATAGTTTTTTTATTATCCAAAAGAATATAGCATTCTCTTGTAGTGTACTCTACTTGACACATCTCAACTCAATGGGGTAGATGATCGAAGGAATCAAACATTATTTAACACGATTCACTCTATGATAAGTTTTACTAAACTTTCTCTTTCATTCTAAGGTTATGCCCAAGAAATGGCGGCACTATTAAATAAAGTGGCATCAAAATTGGTGCCCAAAACATCATATGAGTTATGGTGTGCTAAGACCCCCTCTTAAAAATACCTTAGTAAATGGGGTTGCGCTGCTTATGTGAAGCATCAAGTGAGAGATAAGTTGGATATGAGATCTATCTTATATTAGTTTATATTATATCTAAAGGAATATATTGGATACTATTTCTATGACTCCTTATAACAAAAAATGTTTGTTTCGATGAATGCTACCTTCTTAGAGAAAAAATTTCCATTGGATAGAAATGATCAGGTTATAGAGCTAAAAGAAATTCAAGAGCTGCAAAACGTCCCATAAGAGCCAATGGTGCCCAAACACCGAATGAATAACACTTCAGCAATCTGGATGATATGGAACAACAAGAAGGAGATTTATTTTGATGGTGGTCTGGCTTCTTGTTAGAGAACAATAAGGAGTTGTCAATAGATAGTGGTCAAGGAATTATGGAGAAGCAATGTTTGATATCAATATGGGGAAATGGAAACTATAAGGCATGATTAATTGGGAAGGTATAACTCAAAGATAAGGAGTTGGCTATGAGGAACTTTCTCAACAATGGCGATGCAGAAATCCATTCGAAACTTGCTGGCCATATCTATGTATTATAACTACTAGATATGGTAAATAAATGCAATCTTTCTCAATTGGAATATTGAGGAAGAGATCTACATAAAGCGGCCTGAAGGCGTCAAATTATAGAGAAGCAAGAAAAAGGTTTGCAAGCTTCAAAGATCTATTTGTAGACTCAAACAAGCTTCCCAATGCTGGAACATCCAATTTGGTGAGATAATCAAATTATTTGTTTTCCTTAGAAATCCAAATGAACCTTGTGTGTACAAGTAGTAAGTGGCAGCATAGTGACGTTCATTGTCCTTTATATTTTTGACATCTAACTTATTGCAAATGATATTGGGATGCAGTAGTTATTAAAGGCTTGGTTGTTTACATAATTCTCCGTGAAGGATTTAGGAGATATATACTATGTTTTGGGGATTACGATCTATGTAGATAGATCTAAGAGAAAAATCAGACTCTCACAATCTGCGTATGTTGATAAGATGCTAAAGAGGTTTAGCATAGAGGAATCAATAAAGGTATTCCTACCGATGAGTTAAAGAATTTCTTTCTCAAAGTTTGTGTCCGCTAAAACTTTAGAAGAAATAGAAAGAAGGGCTTACGTGCTTTATATATCAATGATAGGAAGGACAATAATTACCATGCTATATGCTAGGCCTGATATCGCATATGCTCTAAGTGTGATAAGTAGATATTGGTCCAATCTAAGTGAACAACACTGGAAAGCTATAAAGATGATCCTTAAATACTAATGAAGAACTAAGGATGTCTTCTTGGCAAATGGCTGTAGAGAATTAAAGCAAGAAGGCTTTACTGATTCTAGTTATCAATCAATTGATATAGTCAATTTAAAGTCAATGTCAGGATTTGCATTTACCCTAAATGGTGGGGAGGTCATCTGGAAGTGTTCCAAGCAAGAGAAGACTATAGTTTCCACCATCGAAGCAGAATACATTGCGACATGTGATGCTGCGAAAGAAGTTGTTTGGATAAGAATCTTCATTTAAGAGTAGTTTTGACCATTGTTAATCCAGTCAGGGTATACTATGATAAAAATGAGCAATTGAGCAAGCAAAAGAGCCAAAATCCCATCAAAGATCCATGCATTATGCAGTGATACCATCTGATTTGAGAAACATGGGTAGAGATGATGTCAAGGTGGAGAGAGTTGCCTTAGTATAGAATATAGCAAATTGGCTACATTTATACTCTTGTATTAGATAATCTTATTCGAAGTTATTAATAAAATTGACATTTTTTATCTTTAATTGTTGTTTTCAATTAGATAAAGTTCTTATACCATACATAGCAATGGGAGAAGATCACGCATAGGATGATGATCATGGAATATAGCTCTATGGATTTGGTCTTAAATTAGTTTCAAGAAGAGGGTTCATCAAGATAGGACATCGATAAGCCCAACAAGACGAACACACATGATGCATACTTGAAAAGAGAATATCTCACTCCATAGGGATTGTGTAGAGGCACTAATACATGTGTGTTAGTTCTTCTTAGAGAACAAGTACTCCAAACAACCCCACTTGGAAATTCCTAATTAAAACGCTATTTGTCGAATGGGAATTTCATAGTTACAATAGTGCAAGAATTAGTCTTGACTTGAGGCACCATTGCAATCTTGTACACAATATTTTGCACTTTAATATACTTCCCGATTTCCTTACAATCATAAAGAGAACATGTTGAGTGTAACATCTTCTTGTATGGAGGTTAATAAGTGGACAATAAAAGATCCATCATCTATCTTGTTGAGTAAGTAAATCTCCTATGCTTATCAATAGTCCTTGACATAGAGGTCCTTAGCCAAGGCAAGATGAACATTAGATGGGGATTTTCTAATAATTCATCAAGGAGTTAAAATGATTGGGAATAAAGTCATAAAGTCAAATAAGGTTTTGAATGATTATTCATATCCTAAACTTAATGGGGAGATTAAGAGACTAAAAGACAATACATGCATGGTACTTGTTATAAGAAATAGGTTTGTTGTTTCCAACCAAATACTAGGTAGTCATGATGCACTGTAGGTGCTTCCGATAACTTGTGGGTTCTTGTAATTAATGAGCTAATTTCAAGATAATGTTTAATTAGATTAATTATTTGGAATAAATTTAATTAATCAAAGAAGTCGTATGAGTTGCAAGCCTATTGCTAACTATTTGTGAACCTAAAGGGTCACACATGAAGTTGGAAAGGTCCACTTCAAACTAGAAGGTAATCCGAGGAGTTAGATTAAATTAACTAAAGAAAATTAATTTATTGGAGCTCAAATTAATTTATCTATTTAAATAATATGATCGACTTAATTGGACCCAATGAGACTAAGAAGCTTAAGTAGAGTTAATTTATTAAGTTATTAAGATGTAAATTAACTTAAGGAGTTAAATTAACTTATTTAATTAAATAATAGAATTATTTAATTGGGACTAATATGATTAGGAAACCCAAGTAGAACCATTTAATTAATTGATTCGATCAATTAATCTAGTTGGGCTTGTTTAAATTGATGGCGATCAATTTAAATAGACTTAAGTAAATCAATTGAAGCACAAGCATTAGACATGTTGGGCTCATAGGATGTGCACTAGGAGTTTTGATTAGAGAATCAAAGACTTGTACTCTTAAGATAAAAATAAGGGCTAAGAAAGGCATGAAGAAGATACGTGCCTAATTGGATTAGGGTTGTGAGGAGTGTATATACACTCTCCCCTAGTGGCGGAAAATTAAATGTCTTAGAAGATAAATTTTGGCCTTAAGCATACAAGAAAACCGCCCCCTTCCCTCTTGTGTTCTTCATTCCTTGATCTATACAAAAAGGTTTCGCCTTTTTTATTCAAGTTGAATTCTCCTTTCACAACTTGAATTGAGAATTAAACTCTACTAAATTCTAGAGTGGAATAGGCATACGAACTTACTAGAAAAAATTTGTTTGTGCGTCGATGTTCCAACGTGTGGATACATTTAGAGGCATGACATGTGGAACCTTAAGAATCCATTCTTGATACGAGGGCAATGATTTGAATCATGTTGAGCTCATAATTCAACATATTTTTTAACACTCTCAATAGTATCAATTATGATGTTTTATTAGATAATTTATGAATTTGTGCAATTATCTTTTGATATATGTTGTGTAGGTACGAACATGGAAGAAATGGGGTTGAGAGTTGAAAGATGAAAAATGAAAAATACTGAAAATTAGGCAGTAAGCTCCAATAGTTTAGAGTCGCAACACTCGAAGTTCACACTGTGGTGCTAGCCATCGAAGGATTCTCGCACTGTAGCCCCAACATCTCACTATTGGCCCCTGAATCCTACGTCGGGTGCCACCTATAAAAATTGAGCAGTAGGTTCCAGTGTGTTTGGCACCACAGTGCCACTTTAGCGCCATGGTGCACTTCACGTAACAAAAAAGATGTCGATGCTGTTTGGCAGTACAAGTGGCAATCAATCACACTTCTTGGCATATTTTTGGATATGCACACACAAGATACACATAATACATCAATCTACAATTTATACACAATTCATATACAATATACACTCTATCATATATCATCATAATCTATATACAACACACACTTTACATACTTTTTACACACATAATTCTCCCAAAATTTAAACATACTTTCTCACACACTCCATAGAAACTCACATACCTATTCAAGAAAGCTGGGAATTAACTTCAAGAGGAGAAGCATTCTACATTGGGCTTGAGGAATAAAGTCAAGAATTGAAGAATCCTTGATTGGGTTTTTTTTTCTTTCTGATTTTGTTTAACTTTGAGAAATATTAACAACCTGTGATATTGAAAGACAAGTGGTGCTTTCTTTATTTCAATATGAGCTAAATTACATTTTCTCAAGGTGTGGAAAGCCATTTTTTGGATTCATGAGTTAATATCTTATTCATAGTTTGGATCTTATTTAAATTGTGTTGAGCGTGTAATATTTGTTTAATGCTTTTTGAAGTTTGGCCAAGTTTGAAATGATTTTTATTGTTGTAATTGAGACCGAAAGGTAGTGTTCCAACAAGTACTCTGTAATGCATGCTATCGACTAATCACTATTGAAATATAGGATTTAGTACATGCGATATTCAAAGACATAAAGTTGAAAGTTAGTGGAGTTCATAGAGCCTAATGCATCATTAATTGGTTGAACCCATTATAGAATGTAGTCGATTACCTCTTAATGGTAGAATATGTCATTGTGAGAGAGTATCAAGTACAAGCAGAAGTCCCGTTGTCACATAATCAAACATTATTTCTAACCATAATTTGGAAAATGTTGGGTTCCTTTACTAACCTAGTTTATGGAGTGAATATAGTGAATATTAATTCTTGTTATCAACATGTGATAAAAGAATTAATAAAAATAAATAAAATTTTGGTGGAATAAAGGATAAAGGAAGAAAATAATTCTCTCTTTTTTTCTCTTATGGCCGAAAATTAGAGGGCTATTATTAGCCATAAATTTTTGGCCTTCATGGTTTAAATAGAGGACTCAAAAATTCCAGAAGTCCCACTCTTGGTATTTTGGTCTCTTTTTAATTGGTGGAAGATATTTGGTTATTCTCTATCCCTTTATATCTTTCAAAGAAATTTAGGGTCTACCAAGAATTTCAAACTCTTGAGTTTCCATCCTTTTTCAACAACCTACATGGGGCTCTCCTAACGGGCCTCTTTTGAATTGAACTTAGACTTTAAAATAAATTCCACAATTAATCCAATTAATTATTTTAGCCCAAATTTAATTAATTAATTCCATCTAACCAACCTAATCAAATTAGACTAATAAATAATCTAATTATTTAATTGAGTAAATTAATTTAATATTTAAATTATTTTATGGACTACACAATTAATTTGATTGTTTCACTCCAAATGTGCTCCCTAATCTTACTAGGTCCAATTAAATAATCTCATTATTTAATTGAATAATTAATTCAACTTATTAAATTAATTTAAGCCCCAATCACTTAATCTTTGTTAATTAACTGGATCTAACTCTATGGATCAATTTCTAAATTAGAAATGTTCCATCTCATATTGTGTGTGGCCCTTTAAGTTCACACCTAAGCTAGTAGTGGGCTTGCAATACTTGCAACTTATGAATAATAATTATTCCAATTAATTCTAATTAATTAATCCACTTGAAGTTAACTCCTTAATTTTAAGAACCTCACAAGTCATGAGAAACACCTAGCAAGTGTATTATGACTACCTAGACTTATGTGGAATAGTAAGTGAACCTATTTCAATTATGAGTATCAAACACGTAAGATCCTTCTATCTACTAATCTCCCGACTGAGTCAAGGGCATGGATTAATAGTCAAAATCCTAATTGCTCAATAACTATGATTCTATTCCAAGTTTTAATAACTCTTAACAAATCATTAGAAAAACCCCGTCTAACATTCACCCTACCCTGACCAAGGACTTCTAAGTCCTAAACTATGAAAATATAGGAGATTCACTTATTCTACTGGACAAGTGACGGATCCTTTGTTGGCCACTCATTAACCTCCGTGCATATCAATGCAACATCCAACATACCCCCATTCATGATTGTCAGGTAAGATACATCAAAATAGAATATGATATTTACAATGCTACAATGGTGCCTAAGTCTAAGCTAATCGTGTACTATTGTAACATGAAAATTCTTATTTTGATAAACAACATTTCTAATTAAGAATTTTTAGTGTGCCTGTTCACTATAATTATTCTTCTATGCACGAGTCTATTATGTTATTTGATGTCCCATCTCAAAAAACCCTAGACTCAGAACTAATTTAAGACCAAAACCATAAAGGCATATTCCATGATCACCATCAAATGTGTGACGATCCCCCATAACTAAGTTTGATCTAGAGAATTTATCTAATTACTATATGCAATTAAAGATAAAAAAATTTGCTTATTTTATTAATATCATTTGAAAAAGATTATTTTTACAAATAAAATAGTCTAAAAGTCACCCAATCTAATTAGTGTGTCGGACACTACTCTAACAATCTCACACTTGCCCTAGTGTTAATTGCCCATGTCCTTTAAGCCTATCTTCTTAAGATGTTCATCGAATATCTTTTGCACTAGGAGTTTGGTCAGTGGGTCTGCTATATTTTCTGTTGAAGTGACTCTATCCACTACAACATTGCCTCTACCAATGATCTCTCTGATCATATGGTATAGCCTCATGATGTGCTTAGATCTTTAATGAGATCTTGGCTCTTTTGCTTGCATAATAGCTCTGTTGTTATCATAGTATATCAATACAGGATCAACAATGGATGCAACCACACCCAACTCTTAGATGAATTTCCTCATCCAGACAACTTCCTTTACTGCATCACAAGCAGTAATATATTCAGTCTAGGTGGTAGAATCCATGATCATCTACTGCTTGGAACTCTTTCAACTTACCACACCACCATTTAAGGTGAATATATATCTGAATATGAACTTTAAGTCGTCTATATTAGACTGAAAACTAGAATTAGTGTAGTCTTCTAGTTTCAATTCTTTATATCTGTATACAAGAAAGATATCCTTAATTCTTCTCAAGTACTTCAGGATCATCTTTACGGCTTTCCAGCATTCCTCACTAGGATTGGACAGATATCTGCTTGTGACACTTGGAGCAAATGTGACATGAGGCCTCGTACATAGCATACCATACATTATGCTTCTAATGGCAGATGCATAAGGTATGTGGGTCATCCTTTCCCTCTTCTCAAGAGTCTTAGGAGACATAGCCCTTGAGAGAGAAATGCCATGACTTATTGGCAAGAATCCTTGTTTGGATTCCTCCATGCTAAAACTCTTTAGTATTTAATCTATGTATGTGGATTGAAATAGTTCAATCAACCTTCTTGACCTCTCCCTGTAAATCTTTATTCCAAAGATACATGATGCTTCTCCTAAATTTTTCATGGACAACTAGTTAGACAACCAATTATTAGTTGACGGTAGCATCCCTACATCATTCACAATGAGTAGGATATCATCAACATACCACACAATAAATTTCACTACACTTCCACTAACTTTTTTGTAGACACAAGGTTCATCAGGGTTCTTATGGAATCAAATGATTTGAAAGCCTTATCAAATCAGATGTTCCAACTTTGGGAAGCCTGCTTGAGTCCATAAATGGATCACTGGAGTTTGCAAACTTTTTGCTCACTCCATTTGGATATGAAACCTTCTGATTGCCACATATAAATCTCTTCCTTAATATTTCCATTAAGGAATGTGGTCTTCACATCCATCTGATGTATCTCATAGTCATAATATATTGATATATCTAGCAGTATCTAAATAGATTTAAACATCACTACTGGAGAAAAAGTTTTCTCATAATCAATTCCTTACTTCTAAGTAAAACCTTTCGCAACCAGTCGTGCTTTATAGGTCACTACCTCTCCATTTACTCCAAGCTTCTGCTTGTTGACCCATCTACAGCCAATGGGAACTATTCTCTATAGTGGGTCCACCAAGGTCCATACTTTGTTGGAGTACATGGAGTCCATCTCGGGTTGTATGGTGTCTTTCAAACTTTTTGTGTCGATATCAGACATTACCTTTCCATGAGTCCTTGGATCACTGTCCAAAGGAAGACTCTCCTCATTATTCTCTAACAAAAAAGCCATAACTCTCAGGTGGCTTTAAGATCCTTTGGGATCTCTTAGGAGGTTGTGTGTCCGAAGGCCCAACCTCAGTTGCTTGCTTGTTACTGCATTTGTTGAGAGGCTCTGTGGTTCTTGAATTTCTTCAAATTCCACGACTTCGCCATTTCTATCCAGTAGAAAGTCCTCATTTAATAAGGTGGCATTATTTAAAACAAACATCTTTTGTTCCGATGGGTCGTAGAAGTAGTATCCAATTCATTTTTGTTGTCCAATTGTTGTTTTTGTTTCTGTATTGATTCTCTCCCAATTGGTTGGATTATAGGTTTTTTCGGATGTCCCATGAACTTACATAAACTTGATCTCATATCCAATTCATCTCCCACTTGCTGCTTCATGTAAACAGCACACCCTCATACCCTAAGGTATTTGTAAGAGGGTGGTTTCCCACACCACATCTCGTATGGTGTTGGGCACCAACATTGATGACACTCTATTTAATAGATATGCCGTCATTTCTGAAGCATAGCCGCATAATGAAAGAGGAAGCTTAGTGAAACTCATCATTAATTGAACCATGTCTAATAGGGTTTAATTCCTATGCTTTACAATACTGTTGAGTTGAGGAGTAGCAGGAGGGGTCCACTAAGAGAATTCCATTCTCTTTTAGATAATCAAGAATCTCCATGCTCAAGTATTCACCTTCTCGATCTGATTGAAGAGCCATGATATTTAGCCTAATTTGTTTGTTCACACCTGAATTCTTTGAACTTTTCAAAAGCTTCAAATTTGTAGCTCATAAGTTAGGCATAACCATACCTAAAATAATCGTCGCTAAAGGTTATGAAGTAGTGATAGTTCCTACGACCACTAACACTTAGTAGCCCATGTACATCCGAATGGATCAACTTTAATAGATTTTTTGCTCTCTCCACTTGTCCAACAAATGGTGTTTTGGTCATCTTTCTCTTGAGACATGATTCACATGTTGACATTCCTTGCTCTTACAAATTATTGAGCAATTGAGCGAAGTTATGAATTCTCTTCTCAAAGATGTGACCTAATCTAGCATGCTATAAAAATTGAGAAGTATGATTATCTAATTTTCTTTTATTTTGTGGAACGTGGAAAATGAGTTATGGGGAATAATAAAATATAAACCATTCACAAATATGCTAGAGATAAACAAAACTGAATCTCTAAAAATGAAACAACTTTCTTGTTTTATTGAAAAAGTAAACATAAAGACAATTGTTTAAAACTAAAACTACTCCATTTCTAAAAGCTAAGTTGACACTTCCTATGGCTAATGCAGCAACCTTTGCTCCATTCCCAGCCGCAAAACTGTTCTCCTCTACTTAGCTTCCTGCTTTTTGCCACCTGCAAATCATTGTATAGATAAGATCTATATTTGTATCTAATACCCAAGAAGCATCGTTAACTTTAACAAAATAAATACCTGAATTGTTCAGGGTTGTAAGATTCTCCTTGTAGTTCATCTTCCAATGCCTAAGTTGCCACAGTAATGGCATTTGTCATCATTTTTGAAACTCTTCGAGACCCCACCTATTGCCTTCATACCTTTGGATTTTGAGGAATGCTTTCCTCACCCCTTCTTTCTCTTGGGCTTTGCATCTTTTGAGTTGGATAAGGATCCAAAAAGCACGATTAGCTTGTCCTTCTTCATAGTGGATTCAGTTGTCTTCAATATGTTAAGCAGCTCAACAAAGCTAGTTTCCATCTTATGCATGTTGAACTTGAGAATGAAGGTGTCAAATGATGGAGGCAAAGATTGCAAGATGAGATCCAAATAGAGCTCGTTATCCATAACGACATCAAGTGACTCGAGCCTTTTTATCAGACCTATCATCTTCAATCCATAATGAGGGACTGAAGAGCCCTCCATCATACAAGTCCTGAAAAGCTTTTTTGAGATCTGATATCTCATTTGCTTAGTATATGTTGAGTTCACTATAACCTAGGGGGAAAATGCAAAGGAAAATAAAAATTTTCAAATAAAAGATACAATAACGTTTATTGAATTACCACCAATTTCATAGCGATTCTAACGATCGGTGTTATTAATAGTTTAATAAATAAAATATAAATTTAATAACGATGTAATTCATTACTTTTTTTTTATTCTCCTATTCAATGCAAGGCTTAAGACAATTAATTACCGGATTGTAGCAAATCTCTCACCAAGGAGTCCACACATCCTCTCTCTAAAAAAATCCACACCTTAGACTAGAATAACCAAAAGCAAAGAACTTGCTAGTATTTTTTGTTTTCTTTTTCAAGCCTAAAATGGGAGTGAAAACTATTCTTTAATCCAACCGGTGAAATCAAAGATTAAATGTTTTTGTTAATTGTTCTTAATCCAACAACAGAAGAAAAACAATACACTAGAATATTTTGAAGAATAAGGAGATGGAGAAGAGTGAAGAAAACTTTTTTCTTTCTTTCTTTCTTGCTTGCTTGTGGCTGATTTTTTAGGAGTAGTAGAAGAATAGGATTTTTGTCTTCAATTTTATTTTTTATGGTGGCTACAAAAATTAGGTCAAACATAATATTAGTCCCACATGTTAATTTGATTGTTTGGAAAGTCTAACTTTCCTAACAAACTAAATCCACATTATACCAAAATCCCCTTATTACTTCTATCTTTAATGGCCGAAAATATAGCCTCTAATTGACCATCAATTTTCGGCCCCTCTCTCCACTAGATACATTGACCTATCCTATAAATTCATTCTTGACATCCAAATACATTGAACCTATTCTGTAAATTTAATCTTGATATCTTATATCAATTTAAATAAAAAAATTGTTTTTCTTATTTAATTTAATTCTTCTAATATTTCAAGTGGTCTTCTATTAATGAGTCATTTTTAAGTTGGGCTTGGACGCCAACAAGCACATTAATTAATCCAATTAATTAATTAGCCCAAGTTCATTTAATTGATTCAATCAATTAATTAATTCACTTCAAATTGGATTTCCAATCTTATTGTGTTCAATTAAATAATCCTATTATTTAATTGGATAATTAACTTAACTAATTTGAATTAATTAATCTAATGAATTAATTATATCCAACTCTTTGCATTAATTTTAGATTATAGATTATCCACTCCAAATTGTGCGTGACTATTTAGGTTCACTACTAAGCTAATAGTGAGCTTGCGACATTTGCAATTTATGAATAAAAATTATTCTGATTAATTAATCCAATTAATTAATCCACTTGGAATTAACTCTTTAAAACCAAGAACCTCACTATTTATGAAAATATCTAGCAAGTAATCATCGCAAACTACTCTTTGGTGAAATAGCAAGTGATCTTACTATAGTTACGAATACTATGTACGTAAATTCTTTCATCAATTAATCTCTCGATTGAATCTAGAGTATGGATAAAAGTCAAAACCCTAATCGACTCAATAACTATGATTCTATTTCAAGTTTCACTGACTCTAAATGGATCATAAGAATCCCTTTTTCGACATTCATTATACATTGGCCAAGAATTTTAGAGTTACAAACTATGAACACATAAGAGATTCACATGTTCTACTGGACAAGTGACAGATCCTTTAATGGTCACTCATTAACCACCATACGTGTAGATGTAATACCAGTGTAATCCTTTTGTGATTGTTATTCAATCAGAGAATACATCAAAGTAAGACATGACATGCACAAGATTGCTATGGTACCTCAAGTCAAAGGACTAGTTGTACATTATCGTAACTTAGAGATTCCTAATTCGACAAATGAATTTTCTAATTTAGAATTTCTGGAAGGTTAGTTTAGTGTACTTAATTTCTAACAAATACCTACATACATGTACTTGCGTCACTATGCTAATGCCTATGAAATAAGACTTTCTCCTCATGCGAGCATGCATATGTGCGAGTCTATTAGGCTATTTGATGTCCCATCTCAAAAAGTCATTGACTCAAAACTTATTTAAGACCAAAGGCTTAGAGACATGTTCCATGATCGCCATCATATGCGTGACCATGCCCCATAGCTATATTTGGTCTAATGACTTTTTTAATATGCAGAAAGAAAATGCAAGACATAAGATAAATAAAGTGCTTTTTATATTAACATGATTCTTATTAAGATCGTTTTACAAAAGAAAGGAGTACAATACACCTAATCTAATTAAAGCGTCGGGCATCCTACTCTAAAAGTAAGTTCACTATATAACTCTTATAGGTAAACATAATTATCATGCGCGTGCAGATGTAACTCGTGTTTCCTCTACAATATTTAACATCGATGCCATCATATAATATCGCAGTTGCAAATCATCATCAACTTGTTGTGGATATTATGCAAGCTCCTTCTCTATCCCATCTACCAGTGAGCCTACCAATAGAAGAACATTAAGGATGTAGGATCTCTTCTTAGATTGTAAAACAATCTTGAGGTTACTTAACTAATCGAAAAATTAGGTCCAGTTAATTTATTAGCTTCCAAGATAGATAAAAATGGATTTTTAGCCATTTACAGACAATCTAGAAATTTAAACGAGGCAAAAAATTAGCATTCTTTCAAAAATATATTCATTTATTACAAAATCTTTAACAATAAATGTCTCCCACTATTTTATTCAAATTCCATCACCCCTAATGGAAATTTGAAAAATCTTATGGTAGGCATGGATTATTGGGTCCAGCTCAATTTTATTCATATTTGCTTAAAATCAGAATTTAAAAATTCCTTTACTTTATTTTTAATTTAATTGGGGTATTTATTTTAACCAAGACCTCATTAATTTTAATCTTAGTTTATTTATTGTGTTTGTATCCAATTGACGATAAGCATATATTTGAAATTATTAAATAAATCCTACGTATGCATCTAATACATACATAATCTAGATGATCATAAGCCAACCCTATGTGATCCATTTGAGCCGAAAATAGATCTGAGGGTAATAAAATAAAAATAAAAACTAATTTCTATTACATGAATATATCCCATATATTCATAAGCTTTCTCTTGATTCTTCGTCTTGGTCCTTCTTCTTGTCCACCAAAAACAAAAACAAAAACCTCACCCTATTCTACTCTCATTTCATAAATATAAAGTACATATAAGGAAAGAATTAGAGACTCGCAAGCCCCATTTCATAAACCTAAAGATCAATAAATTCAATTATATTGGTCTAAAAGGCTACATGATCATCCCATACATGCCAACAAAACCATCACATAAATTTATTAAACCATGTAAATTTATCATCCATTTAAATTGTAATTTCACGACTTGGGATAAAATCTCTATTTTCAAGAATAATCCTTTTAAAATTTTTAAAATGAACACTTTAGTTAAAATAACAAAAAACTAAATTTTTACAATTCAACATGATGATGATGTGTGGCACCAACACGTAGCGTGTAGAGTGCGTTGTTGCATGTAGTTGTGCTATGTATTTTCCCTCTTTCGATTGAATCGAATTCAATCATACATGTTCTATTTAACAATTAAATTAATTGCAAAATTATTTTATCCCAATCAAAAATATATTAAATTAATTAGAATTTAATAATTAAATTCACATGCATAAATCAATCCAATTGGAATTGCGCAAACCATGGCTCTAATACTAGTGTTCGGTTTGCGTGATCTCGGGGTATGCACAACAAAAAATTAAAATTTTAGAAATAACATGCCAAAATAATTATAGCAGTATCCCAAATCCAATGCGATTTTTAACAATCTTATAATTTCTAATAGTGTAATAAATAAATTAACATAGTTTCAACTTATACCCTTCAATGCACTCTAGTTGTCGTAGGGATTGAAGCAAATGGTTATTAGCCCCTTTCTAAATTTTGGTTCATAGGGATCCAAGTGTTTTCCCTCTAAAATAGTCCACATTTTAAGCAAGAACATAAAATAAGAATTCTGCTAGCAATTCTGATTCTTTTACTAACCTAGTTTATAAAGTGAATAAAGTGAATATTAATACTTGTTATCAACTTGTGAAAAAAGAATTAATACTTAAAAAAATATGGAATTTTGGTAGAATAAAAGATAAAGGAAAAAAAAATTCTCTCTCTTTTTCTCTTATGGACAAATATTTAGGGGCTACTATTAGCCTCAATTTTTTGGCCATCATGGCTTAAATAGGGGACTCAAAAATTCCAAGAGTTTCATTCTTGCTATTTTTGGTCTCTTTTTAATTGGTTGGAAGATATTTGGTTGTCCCAAAATTCTCCAACTCTATCCCTTTCCAAAGATATTTAGGGTCTCCCAAGAATTTCAAACTCTTGAGTTTCCATCCATTTTCAACAAGTTTCATAGGCCTTTCCTAACGGGCCTCTTTAAATTGGACTTGTACTTTATAATAAATTCCATAATTAATTCAATTAATTATTTTAGTTCAAATTTAATTAATTAATCCATCTAGCCCACCTAACTAAATTAGGCCCAATAAATAATCTAATTATTTAATTGAGTATATTAATTTAATAATTAAATTAATTTAGGGACTACATAATTAATTAATCTATTCAAATAATTGTTTAACCCTAATTGGGATTTCTAATCTTATTAGGTCTAATTAGATAATCTAATTATTTAATTAAATAATTAATTTAATGAGTTGAATTAATTTAAGTTTCAATTAATTAATCTATTTTATTTGATTTGATCCAACTCCTTGAATCAATTCATAAGTTAAAAATATTTCATCTCAAATTATGTGTGGCCTTTTAGGTTCACAACTAAGCTAGTAGTAGGCTTGCAATATTTGCAACTTATGAATAATAATAATTCTAATTAATTAGTCCGCTTGAAATTAACTTCTTCTTTTCAAGAATCTCACAAGTCATTGGAAAGACATAACAAGTGTATCATGACTACCTAAACGTAGATGAAATAGCAAGTGACCCTATTTCAATTATGAGTATCATACACGTAATGTCCTTCAGTCTACTAATCTCCTGATTGAGTCTAAGGCATGGATTAATAGTCAAAATCTTAATTGTTTAATGACTATGATTTCATTTCAAGTTTCAATGACTCATGGCTAATCATTAAAAAACCCCTATCTAACTTTCATCCTGTTTTGGCCAATGACTTCTAAGTCATGCACTATAAAATATTAGAGACTCACTTGTTTTGCCAGACAAATAACAAATCTTTTGTTGGCCCCTCATTAACCTCCATATATATTAATGCAACATCCAACATACCCACTTTATAATTATCAGGTAATAAGAAGATATATCAAAATGGAACAGGACATGCAGTAGCTCTTTAAATCTTTCCCAAGTTATAGTAAAGGGATCCTCTATACTCCTCATTGTATCCCACCAGTGTCCAGCACTTCCACAAAGCATAAAAGAGGCGCATATCACCTCTTTTCCTCTGGGACTCTGCTATACTAGAACATATTCTCAAGGGTTCTCAGTCAATCCTCTGTGGCTGTGTGATCTACCGCATCTTCAAATATTGGTGGATTGAGATTCCTGAATCTTTCCCCAACTATCCCCACGTGTTCCGCTTGGGGCTGTGGTTGATTCATTTCAGCTTTCTGTTTCCTACCCACATTCCTCTATTGGATGAGTTGTTAAATTATTCCAACTGTCGCTAAATAAGTTATGTAAGTCAGTTTATAACAGTGTCCCGATCAACATTTGGCATAGATATCTCCCTTTCTTGTTTGTAGCTCCACTACTACTCTCACTCCGTGTTCTTGTCATGGCTGTAATACTGATTTAGAACATAGCTAATATAATTCATGAAACAATAATACATCACATAATAAAATAAAACTTACGAGCAATGTTGTGCTTCCACAAGTTCCAAGTTTAAGTGAATTGATAATCTATAGAACGTAAAACCGGGCTCTGATACCACTCTATAACACCCCCATTACTACATAACTATATATATAGTATAATTTGACATGATAGAACCTGTGTGCATGCATGAAAATCTTTTTTTCTCCCTGTAACAACTTAATAAATAATAAACTATTTTCCCACTCACATACCTGTATGCATGTAGAGAACCCATAACAACCACAATATTTATATACTCATGTACATAAAAGTTTAAAAAGTAACATAAAGTACAAGTTCCAAATTTTAATACAGTAAACTCCAAAATCAAATAAGCTAACAACTAGCCCAACAGGTCATCATCCATGTACACTAATCTTCAGAACTTGTAGGAACTCCAACAGTTTGCCCAGTAAGTCTATGGCTTCAAGTATCACCAAATTCATCTACAATGCGTGACCTACATGAGCATTCTAATGCTCAGTAAGTGAAAATCATACATGCTGAACGATTAATCTAATATATATGTAATGCATTTCTATGAGATCATGACAAAATTGCGAACTCATGCATCAAAATCATTTCATTCAAAATCATTTTCCATCACTGGGCCCTTGGCCCACCTATATGAACCAAATAGAGCTTTCAACAATATCAATAATCACATAACCATAAACAGATCAACACAGTTCGAGGGCTATCTCCTGGGATCACCAGAGGTCCACACTCTATTTTCCCTTATGACCCTCCAAATGTCTTCCCACCAGCGGCGTCAATAAGGGCACAGTTAAGTGGTCCACCCTCTCATGACCACTAGAGGTACACCCCCTGTCCACCTCTATGATCCTTTGAGAAGTAATACTCGTGGCGTCCCAAATTATCATATAAATAAGCCACACAGGCCTCGGTACAGTAGTAGTGGACAACCAAAATATTTTCTTTTTAAAAGTAATGGCATGCATACAAAACCTCAACTGTGAGCAGTGTTATGCATGTACGTATAAATATTGATGAATGGCATGTTCAATGACACAACGAATCTCATATCCCATCATCCAAGCAACGTATGAACTCTAAGATATTTATAATACTCATAATACACTCATCAAGATACAAGGATCATATTTAATATAGATAAGGCAAGAAATACTATGCCCATACATTGTAGTTGCAAATGGATTTTCAATTACCTTTCACCTTTGATGTCCTACTAAAGGTTATTAAGATTCTTCTCCCTAACCTTAGATATAAGGTAACCTGTAAAAGTATAGCGTATTAATTTTCATTCTTAACCAATAGGTTTCTATATCAAATCTCATAAGGGATCTTAAATCTTAAATTTAATTAACAATCAAACCTTAAAATTTATACTTCACCCCAATTAGAACCTTTTAAATACCTTAATTTCTCATCTCAAATTTATTCTAATATTATCTAATTGATGTGTTATAATCCCCACAACCAATCTCTTAATTAAATTAGCTCATTCATCCAATTAATACAAGACAACAAAATCAAATCTTTGTAACATATTTTGAATTAAAGGTGTATATTAATTATTGTCTCATAGATAGATAACTAGTTAATTCAAAGAAAAAAACTTTCTTTCAAATTAGAAATAAATGGTATTACCCGTACAAAAATGAGAAGGGACCTACCCAAAATTCTCTCCAACTCCTACCGTTAAAATTTGTTGGAGCACCCTCTCTTTTATTTTTTTTTTATCTCTTCTTTCTTTTTCTTCTTCTTTTTTGTTTCTCTGCTGCCGTTAGTATGTGTGTGTGTGGTGTTAATCATGTGTGTGTGTGTTAATAACTTAACTATTATTAGCTACTAAGAAAATATAATATAATATATTATAACATATGTATACTTATCCTTAATATAATATAATATATTATACTGTAATATAATATATTATAACTATTACTACACTGTACATGTGTATACATATATGCATATATATACACACATATTATGGTATCATTTTATTATACTCCACACATATACTTATATATATATATATTGTGCATCTACCCCTAGGTATATATATATTATTATTATTATTTTCTTATAAATATATAATTAATACATAATATTTTTATTTATTTATTCACATAGTTTATCTTACACCGATAAACACAACGATGTCACTTTTCACTTACGTGTATCCTTATGGTATTTGATAGTTGACACCTAAATCCTCGTATCTTAGTACCAACTCAACCAATTAGATTAAAAAATTTGAAAACTACTATCGGGTGACAACTTCAAAAGTTTAATTATTAAAAATTTTGTATAACATATAGTGTATTATGAAATATCAATTAAAAATATAATGACACATACGTAAAATGAAATTCATGAACTATATTGGCTAGGTGAGTAGCGCGAGGCTCGGGTATTACAGTAAAACCCAAGAAGAATAAGGGAAAGGGGAAGTGGAAGGGTTCTAGGAAAGCCAACAACCTGAAGACAACTGGTGGAGTATAAAAGAGCTCCAATAATGCTGATGATAAGTGCCACTACTGCAGCAAACATGGGCATTGGAAGAGAAACTGCAAGGAGTTTCTTGCGAGCCTAAAGAGTTCAGGTAATTATTTTGTTGAAGTTAACTTATCAATTAATAATGCTTCTTGGGTATTTGATACCAGCTATAGGTCTCATCTTTGCAATGACTTGCAGATGATGCCAAGAAGCAGGAAGCTAAGTAGGGGAGAGATGATCCTACGGCTAGAGAATAGAGCAGATGTTGCTGCATTAGCCATAGGAAGTGTTAGCTTTATAAAAAGGAGTAGTTTTATTTTTGAAAAAGTGTAATTATGTTCCAAAGATAGTCAAGAACATTATCTTCATTCATGTTTTACATGGAGAAGATTTTACTTTTTCAATAAAACATGGAAACTATTCTATTTTTAGGGATCTAGTTTTGATTACCTCTGGCATATTGATGAACGGTTTATATTCTATTCTCCCCATAACTTCTTTTTCCATGTTTAATAAAATAATAGGAAATTAGATACTCATAGTTCCCAACTGCACGCTAGATTAGGATGCATCTCTAAATAGAGAATTCACAAGTTAGCCAAATTACTCGATCTTCTGAAATAGCAAACATATGAATCATGTCTCAAGGAAAAGATGACCAAATCACCATTTGTTGGACAAGTGGAGCAAGCTAAAGATCTATTGGATTTGATCTATATAGAAATATGCGAGCCACTAAGTGTTAGTGCTCATAGGAACTACCACTACTTCATAAAATTTTATCGATGATTATTCTGATTATGGTTATGTTTACTGTTTGTGGTATAAATCTGAAGCCTTTAAAAGTTTAAAAAGTTTAGATGCAAAGTGGAGAAACAGACTGGACTACTTATCAAATCTTTTCGATCAGAACGAGAAGGTGAATACTTGAGCACAGAGATTCTTAATTATCTGAAAGAGAATGGGATTCTCTTTTAGTGGACCCTTCCTACTACTGCTCAACTCAATAGAGTTGCAGAGCATAGAAATCAAACCATGTTAGACATTGTTTGATCTATGATGAGTTTTACTGGACTTTCTATTTCATTCTGGGGCTATACTCTAGAAATGGCGACATATCTATTAAATAAAGTACCATCAAAGTCAGTGTCCATAACATTATTTGAGATGTTGTTTGGGACACCATACACTTACAAATACCTTAGAGTATGGGGGTGTGCTACTTACGTGAAGCAGCAAGTAGAAGACAAATTGGATATGAGATCCAGTTTATGTAAAGTTCGTGGGGTATCCAAAGGGATCTATTGTATATTATTTCTATGCCTCCTCGAAATAATGGGTGTTTGTTTCGAGGAATGCCACTTCTTAGAGGAGGAGTTTCTATAGGATAGAAATGGCAAAGTCATGGAACTTAAAAAAATTCAAGAACCACAAAACCTCAAAACAAATGCAGTAATTTGCCAACTAGTTAAGGCCGAGCCTTCTGACACACAACCTCTTAGGAGATCAAAAAGAATCTCAAAGCCACCTAAGAGATATAACTTTTTATTAGAAAACAATGAGGAGAATCTCCTCTTGGATAGTGATTCAAGGACTTATGAAGAGGTGATGTCTGATATTGACTCGGGAAGTTGATAAGATGTTATACAATCTGATATGGACTCTATGTACTCCAATAAAGTATGGACCTTGGTGGATCCACTATAAAGAATAGTTCTCATTGATAGAAAATGGGTCTATAAGTAGAAGTATGGAGTAAATGGAGAGGTAGTGACCTATAAAATACTACTAATTGCAAAAGATTATACTCAGAAATAAGAAATTAATTATGAGGAAACCTTTTCGCTAGTAGCAATGCTTAAATCCATTCAGATACTGCTGGCCATATCAACATATTATGACTACAAGATACTATAGATCGATGTGAATATCATTTTCCTTAATAGAAATATTAAGAAATAGATCTATATGAGGCAAGAAGAAGGCTTTATATCTAGAGAGAGCGAGCAAAAGGTCTACAAGATTCGGAGATCCATTTATGGGCTCAATCAGGCTTCCTAAAGTTAGAACATCTACTTTGACAAGGTAATCAAATTATTTAGTTTTCACAAGAACCCAGATGAACCTTATGTCTAGAGAAAGGTAAATGGGAGCATAGTGATATTTATTATGTTGTATGTTGATGATATCCAACTCATTGGGATAATGTAGGGATACAATAGTCAACTAAGACTTGGTTGTCTAACTAGTTCTCCATGAAGAATTTGGGAAAACATCATTTATTTTGGAATAAAGAACTTTGGAGATAGGTCTAGAAGGATGATCAGACCATCCCAATCCACGTACATAGATAAAATGCTATAGAGGTTTAACATAGAGGAATCCAAATGAGGATTCTTGCCAATGAGTCATGACATTTTTGTCTCAAGGGCTATTTCCCCAAAGACTCTTAAGAAGAGAGAAAGGATGACTCACATACCTTATGCACCTGCCATTGAAAGCATAATATATGGTATGTTATGTATGAGGCTTGATATCGCATATGCTTTAAGTATCACGAGTAGATATCATTCCAATCCAAGTAACTACCGGAAAGATGTAAAGATGATCCTTAATTACTTGAGAAGAACTAAGGATATCTTGCTTATATATAGCTCTAGAGACCTGAAACTAGAAGGTTATACCAATTCTAGTTTTCAATCTATTATAGATGAATCAAAGTCTATGTCCGGATACATATTTACCATAAATGGTGGTGCGGTCAGCTAGAAGAGTTCCAAGAAAGATACTACCGTAGATTCTACCACCGAGGTTGAATACATTGTTATATGTAATGCAACAAAGGAATCTATTTGGATGAGGAACTTCATCCAAGAATTGGGTGTAGTTCCATTCATTATTGATCCTATAATGATATAATGTGTTAACAACGGAGCTATTGCACAAGGAAAAGAACCAAGATCTCGTCAAAAATCTAAATACACATTATGAGGCTATACTAATTGATTAGAGAGATTAATGGTAGAGATGATGTCTTAGCGGATAGAGTCGCTTCGGTAGAAATGTAGCAAATCTACTAACCAAGCCCCTATGCAAAAAGTATCCGATAAACATCTTGAGAAGATGGGCCTCAAGTACATGGGAAATGAACATTAGGGAAAGTGGGAGATTGTTAGAGTAGTGGCAAGCGTGCCAATTATATTGGGTGTCTTTTATGCTCTTGTATTTGTAAAATAATCTTTTTCAAATCATATTAATAAAACATGCAATTTTTTTATCTTTAATTTCTTATGTTAATTAGATAAAGTCCCTAGACAAAATTTAGCTATAGGGCATGGTTGCATATTTAATGGTGATCATGAAAATACCTCTAAGGATTTGGTCTTAAATTAGTTTTGAGTCAAGGGAATTTTGATACGAGACATCAAATAGCCCAACAGACTCACACATATGATGTATGCTGGCATGAGGAGGATGTCTCACTCCATGGACATTAGCGTAGTGATGCTAGTGCATGTATATGGGTGTTTGTTAGAGAACAAGTACACTAAACAGGCCTGATGGAAAACATTAGTTGGGGATATTTTCAATCAAAATAAGAATTTCCATGCTACGATAGTATACGTTTAGTCTTTTGATTTTGAGGCACCATGGTAGCCTCGTGCATGCTATGTTCTATTTTGATATATCATTTGATTGCCTAACAATCATAAAGAGGGTACATTGGATGTTGCATTAACATGTATGGAGGTTAATGAGTGGCCAACAAAGGATCCATCACTTGTCTGAAAAAACAAGTGAATGTCCTATGTTTTCATAGTTCTTGATTCAGAAGTCCCTGGCCAAGGCAAGATCAATGTTAGATGGGGTTTTCTAACGATTCATCATGAGTAATTGTAACTTAAAATGGTATTATAGTTATGGAGTCAATTACGATTTCAACTTGTAATCCATGCCCTAGACTCAATTGGAAGATTAGATAACAAAAGGACCTTAGTGTATGGTACTCGTAATTGAAATAGTTTCACTTGCTAATTTACCCAAGACTAGTAAAGGAATCAGAATACCAAATAGTTTAAGATCAACCAAATATATTCCAACCAATAAAAGAGGAGGCCAAAGAGAGGACTTTTGGAATTTTTGGGCCACTAGTATTAAAAAGAGATGGCCAAATACTCCTTAAATTTTCCTAATAAGCACTCGCACACATGACTAGCTTCTCTATGTCAATGCCTATGCAGTGAGATATTCTCCAAAGTTATAGAGTCATATTCCATGATCTTCATCATATGCACTACTATGCTCCATAATAAGGTACGGTATAAGGACTTTATCTAATTCTTTAAATGTAATTGAAGATAAAAAACACCAATATTATCAATATATTTCTAATACGATCTTATTTCACACGAGTGTAGAAGTGGCACTAACTCAAACGTCGGGCACTACTCTAACATGTATATATGAGATGCGTATATAGTTTATGTAATGCTTACCTTATAATTATACTTGAAATCACTAGGATAGTGCAACATTAAAATAAATGAACATAGTAATCAATAGATAAGGTCTTAGATTATATATTTGGATCCTCGATTGAAATTAAATTCAAGTTAAGGAACTTTTAAGTATATTCCATATTAAATGAATATCCATATTGGGTTGGACCCAATTACCATGCCTTCCATTAAAAGTAGATGGCATGAGATTGCTACCACATTTAATGCATTGGTGACAAATTGTCTAATATGCTAAATGATGGAAAGTTGTGTTGTTTATGACTTATTAGATGTTTAGATGCTCCATTAACATGGATGTTTGATGGGTAATACTTGACACTAAGTACTATATGGGCTTATAAAATTGGAGTATATGGGAAAGAGTGAGGTAAAATAGCTTGAGGATTACATAGAGATGCTACCATTAATAATTTAACGACCATTTAATATTTTTGTATGGGCTCATAGAATTAGGGCATATAAAATAACTAATTGGACCTCAAGCCTACTATAAAATTAGATTTCCTGAATTGCCATCTAGAGAGTGATGGAATTTGAGTAAGATAGTGGGCGATATTTATAAGTAAAGACCATATTTTAAATGAATATATTTTGAATGAATGCTTATTTTCTACCTCATATGATTTTGTAGATAATTCTATAAAATAGCCAAAAAATCCACTTGCGTCAATTTTTTGGACACAAATAAAGTTGTTGGTCCTAACTATGATGATTGGTTGAGGAGTCTTTGGATTGTTCACCAGTACGAAAAGATGGCATATGCCCTCAATATGTCGCTATTGCCAACACTGTCAACATATGCTATTGAGGAAGATCTTGCAGAATATTGCAACCAAGTTGAGGATGATCTTCAAGCTTGGTGCTATATGATAGCATCTATCTTAAATTAGTTGTAAAGATAACCTAAAAATTATTAGAGCAGTGTCCGACAATCCAATTAGTTTAGCTAGATTTTACTTTCTTGTACAAACAATCTTATTCAAAAGTTCATTAATAATACAGGCATTTCTTTATCTTTATTTTTTTTTTATCAATTGGATAAAGTCTTTAGATCATATATAGATATGGGGCATGGCGTGCATATAATATGCCAATATAGATTTGATCTTAAATTTATTTTGAGTTGAGTGTTTATTAAGATGGGACAATGATAAGTCCAATAGACTCACACACATGATGCATGCTTGGAAAGAAAGATGTTTCACTCCATTGGCAATAGTGTGGCGATGCTAGTGACATGGATGGTTATTGGGAACAAGTACATCAAACCGGCCCATAGAAAATTCTCAATTGAAAATATTATTTGTTAGATGAGAAGTTTTTAGTTATGATAGTGCATTAACTAGTCTTTAGTCTTGAGAACAACACTTTCTTTGGATAATGATACAAGAAACTATGGAGAGCGATGTCTGACATTGAGTTGGGGAGATGGCAAGAGGCCGTGCAATTAGAAATGGATTCCATGCACTCTAACAAGGTATAGATCTTAATGGACCCACCTAAGATATAGTACCTATTAGCTGCAAATGGGTCTACAAATGAAAGCTTGGAGTAGATGGAGGATAAAGACCTGTAAGGCACAACTAGTTACATAGGGTTGTACTAAAAAATAAGGAATTAACTATGAGGAAGCCTTCTTACAAATGGTGATGTTGAAATCAATTGAATTATGATGGCTCTATCTGCGTACTATGATTATGATATATGACAGACAGTGAAGACCACCTTTTTTTAATGGGAATATTGAGAAGAAATCTATATGAGGCATCCTGAGGTCTTCACATCTATAGAAAGTGAGCAAAAGGTTTACAAGCTCCAGAGATCCATAATAGACTCAAACAAGCTTCTTGAAATTAGAACATTTGATTCAATGAGGCAATAAATAGTTTGGTTTCCTCAACTACCTGGATGAACCATGTGTGTATAAAAAGGTTAGTAGAGTGTAGTAATATCTATGTTGTTTTACATTGACGACATTCTACTTATTGCGAATAATGTAGGGATGCTGCAGTCAATAAAAGGTTGGTTGTGCACATAATTCTCTATGAGGATTTGGGAAATGCATCCTATATTTAGGGGGTAAAGATCTATAAAGATGGATCTATGAGAATGATCGAACTATCCCAGTCCTTGTAAATAGATAAGATGCTAAAAATGCATAGCATGGAGGAATCCATTAGGGGATTTCTACGAATGAGTCAAGGTATTTCTTTCTTTAAATTTACCTCCCCAAAGACTCATAAGGAAAGTAAAAGAATGACTCATCCATAGAAATCCCCTTATAGATTAGTTCTGAGTGTTGTTGATCCAATAATGGTGTACGATGATAATAATTGGATGATTGTGCAAGCAAAGGAGCTAATATCTCATCAAAGGTCTAAGAACATCATGTAGTGATACCACATGATTTATGAGATCATTGGTATAAACAATGTCAAGGTGGAAATAGTTGCACAGTAGAAAATGTAATAGATCTACCGACCAAACTCCCAGTATAAAGGGTATTCGAAGGACACCTTAAGAAGATGGACCTATGATACATGGGTAATTAGCTATAGGAAAAGTAGGAGATTGTTAGAGTAGTACTAAGCATGCCAATTAGTGACTGCTTCTATACTCTTGTAATAAATAGTCTTATGTAAAAGTATATTAATAAAATAGTACTTCATTATCTTTAATTTTCTTTAATCAATTAGATAAAATCCATAGACTATACTTAGCTACAGAGCATGGTTGCGCATATGATAGGGATCATAGAATATGCCTTTTTGGCTTTGGTCTTAAACTAATTTCAAGTTGAGGGTTTATCGAGATAGGACATCAATAAATCCATCAAGAATTTGCACACATGATGCATGCTCGAAAGAATGATGTCTTGCTCTATAGGCATCGACGAGGGAAGTTAGCATATGTGTGTGAGTTCTTGTTAAAGAAAAAGTATACTAAATATGCCTACTTGGATATTTGAATAAAAATTATATTTGTCAAATGAGAATTTCCTAGTTACGGAGTGAAAGAATTAGTCCTTAAACTTGAGACACTATTGTAACCATGTACATGATATGTTGCACTTTGATATATTTTCTAATTTCCTGATAATTGCAAGGGGAATACATTAAGTGTATATCTTCATGTATGGAGATTAATGAGTGCCCAATAAAGGATTCCTTACCTATCTCGAAGAATAAGTGAATCTCCTATGTTTTCATAGTCATTGACTTTGAAAACTTTGGCCATGGAAGGATGAATATTACATTAGAGTTTTTTAAATGATTCATCAAAAAGTCAATGAGACTTGATTATGAGACGCAAGGATAGTACTTATATGGTACTCATAATACTAAAAGGGTTTGCTGCTATTTCACATAAGACAAGGTAGTCATGATGTAATGTTAAGTACTTCTCAGGACTTTTGGTTTCTTGGAATTAAGGTGTTAATTCCAAGAGATATAATTAATGGGAATAATTAATCAAAGTATTGGAATTAAGGTGTTAATTCCAAGAGACATAATTAATGTGAATAATTAATCAAAGTAAAATAATTCACCTAAGTTGCAAGAATTGAAAGTTTACTACTAGCTTAGTTGAGAACCTAAGAGGTCACACACAAATTGAAAAAGTCCACTTCTACTGTGGAAGGTGATTCAAGGAATTGTATAAAATTAATTATTGGTGATTAATTAATTAGAGTCGAAATTAATTTAAAAAGTTAAATTAAATTTATTCAGTTAAACAGTAAGATTATTTAGTTGGCCGTAATAAAATTAGGGACTCATGAGGAGTGAATAAATTAATTAATTAAATTAAATTAATAATATTAAATTTAATTAACTTTAAATAATTTATTAATAAGATTAAATTAATTGATTATATCAATTAATTAAATTAGGCATAAATTAATTTGAAGAACTAAATTAATTTATCAAATTGACTAATATAATTATTTAATTGGGCCTAATTTGATTGCTTAAGTGGAACTAGTTAACTAATTGATTGGATTAATTATCTAAATTGGGCTTGTTTAATTGACAAGGATCAATTAAATGGACTTAATTAAATTAATTAAAGTTAAAGCCAAGATAATAGGCCTATAAGAAAGGCCCTTAGGAGTCTTGGTCATGGTGAGCAAGTCAAAGACTTTGAGTCTTGGATGAAAAGAAAGGGATAAGATAAGTATGGAATGGGATAGATACCTAATGAGATTAGGGTTTAGAGAAGAGTATAGTCTCTCCCTATTTTTGACCACATGGAGACTGGAAAATCGCACCCCGTTTCTCTTTTTGTATTCTTTATTCCATCAAAATGTTCCACCTTTTTATCATCAACTTAATTCTTTTATCACAAGTTTATCTAAGAATAAAGTTGCAATCTAAAATTCTAGATTAGGAAATAGAATTATAATTTTCTAGCATAAATTTTAAGTTCATGGATTTGCTCGAGGTGTGGATACTCATAAAGGGACCACAGTTGGAGTCCTGATTATCAATTTTTGGATTGAGGGCAATGACTTGAATCATTTCAATCCTTACAACAATCGAAGTGCTTTCAGGTACTTTCCCAAAACTTTCACTTTTAGGAGTAATTAGAAACACGAGCTGATTAATCGTATGAGTTCATGGGATATGCATGTTTATATTTTTTATGCATGTATTAATTTTTTTAAATTTCCATTGTATAACTATCATTGAAGATAAGAACCAAACAATCCCCAGAAGCATCATTGCATGACACTAATAACATTATTATTAGCACTAGCTTCATATAACTCTATCCAGTATCAAGTCCTTTAATGTACAATTATAATGTATGCTTGTAAGTAAATAAGATGGTTAACATACTTTTAAATGTTGGTGGCAAGCATTGCATTGACCTTCTATTTAAATTGTAATGAAACTTCACTTTCTACTTTTGATTAAGAAGAGTTCAGAGAGTTGGAGGCAGGTACTTCTAGTACTCTATTTAGTTTTATTTCCTTGGTGTCTGTGATATTTCTCTTAAAGATTTGAAGTTTGCAGATATACTATCTATTTGTTAGTTCATCATTAGTTTATAGGTTAATTTGGTCATCAATTAACTTAATTGTGAATAGTAGTGTGAGGTGACATGTGGAGCTTGTTATGATTTCAAGTAATAAGTGCAACTTAGATACTGATGCACTTAATGCAACTGCACCTCCCATTGTGCTAGTAGAGCTTTCAGCAAGAGCTGAAAAAGTACATTCATATATTGAAAAAACATATGACAACTAAAAATTTTGAAGGAGGGGAAAGAAAGAAATGGATTAGAGGTTTGTAATATGCAACGACGCTCATAATGGCCAATTAAATACATGCCACTTACTAAGCTAAAAGGTAAAATCATGAGCCGATTTATATTAATTTTTTCATTCACTTCCCTTAGGAAGGGAATAAACATCTATTTCTCTTTCCAATAATAAATTACAATGAAAAAGCATTATCTATTGCATCACGATGCTCTTATAAAAACATAACAATTAATCATCAAAATTGTCTACATGCATTCTTGATATTAATTTGAACTCTTCAAATAATATCAAAATAGATATATATCAAATATATACTTACATTATATTTATATATAAAATAAATTATAGTGGCCGATTTTATCTCATAAAATTGGTCGCTTTATTTATTTATCTATAAATATGTTAATTAAATAATATGGTCTTTTCAAAAGTTAATCTCTCGATTGAATTTAGGGCATGAATTATTAGTCAAAACCCTAAATGATTCAATGACTGTGCTCCCATTTCAAGTTCCAATGATTCCTGATGAATCACAATTCATTCTGTTTTAGCCAAGGTTTTTGAATCACAAACTATGAAAATACAGGAGATTCTCTTGTTTAAAAAGACAAGTGTCGAATTCTACGTTGGCCACTGAAAAACCTTCATGCACACCAGTGTAACACCTAACATACCCCCTCTATGATTGTCAAACTATCAAAAGATATATCAAAGTGTTATAGGATGCACATAAGGCTACCATTGAACCTTAAGTCCGAGGACTAGTCGTGTACTATCACAACACAAAAAGTCTTATTTCGATAGGCGAAGCCTTTAGCTAAGAATTTCTTGCAAGCCATGTTTGGTATACTTGTTCCCTAACAAGCACCTACATACATGCACTTATGTCTCTCCGCTAATGCCAATGGAATGCGACATCCTCGTCTAACGAGCATGCATCATATGTGCGAGTTTTACTGAGCTATTTGATGTCCCATCTCAAAAAGCTCTCAACTTGAAACTTATTTAAGACCATAGGCTTAGAGACATGTTCCATGATCACCATCATATGTGCAACCATGCCCCATAGCTA
>JAGSPU010000184.1:0-42247 GCA_019321725.1 Paulownia fortunei | reverse complement strand
TTTGTAAATTCAAAGGCATGGTTATTAAATGAGATTAAAAAATTCTAATTTATAGTAACTAAAAAATAAATAAATTAAAAGTTTAAAATCAATTAAAATTTCAAGTAAAACCAAAAGGCAAAAGAGAAAAAAAGAATGCCTTATTCAAGAGGTAATTTCTTAGATAGTATTATATATTTTTATTTAAAATAATCAAAAATAAATATTATTTTAAAATTTTAGAATCTAACAAAAACACAATGTAAATTAGATATAAAAATAAATATATGTATTGAATATTTCAATAGAATATATTTTGAAGTCATTAGATAGTATTTGACTGAAATATATACAATTAATTTAAGTTTAATGTAAATTTAAAATTTGAATAATTAAAATATTTTAAAAATATAATATAACTATACATTGTTGATTAAGAAAAATAAAAAATATTTTTGTAAATTAAAAGGAATGGTTATTTAATGGATTAAATAATTCTAATTTAGAGTAAAGAAAAAAAAATTAAAATTTTAAAATCAAATAAAATTGCAAATAAAACCTAAAGGCAAAAGAGCAAAAAAGAATGCATGCATAAGAGTTATTTTTGAGAGTATTATCATTTTTATTTAAAATAATTAAAAATAAATAAATATTTAAAAAATTTAGAATCTAACAAAAACACAATGTAAATTAGATACAGAAATAAATATATGTATTGAATTTCAATAGAATATATTTCGGACTCATTAGATGGTGTTTAGTTAAAATATACAATTAATTTAACTTTAAAATATATTAAAATTTGAATAATTGAATATATTTTAAAATATTCAAATTTTAAAAGTATAAATAAAAAATATTTTTTGTAAATTCAAAGGCATGGTTATTAAATGAGATGAAAAAATTCTAATTTAGAGTAACTAAAAATAAATAAATTAAAATTATAAAATCCAATAAAATTGCAAGTAAAACCAAAAGGGCAAAAGAGAAAAAAAGAATGCCTTATTCAAGAGGTAATTTCTTAGATAGTATTATATAGTTTTTATTTAAAATAATCAATAAATAAAAAATATTTTAAAATTTTAGAATCTAACAAAAACACAATGTAATTAGATAAAAAATAAATATATGTATTGAATATTTCAATAGAATATATTTTGAAGTCATTAGATAGTATTTACTAAAATATACAATTAATTTAACTTTTAAATAAATTAATATTTGAATAATTAAAAATATTTTAAAATATTCAAATTTTAAAAGTGTAATTACTAAAAATTTATGTTGAAATATACAATTAATATAACTATACATTGTTGATTTAAGAAAAATAAAAAATATTATTTGTAAATTAAAAGGAATGGTTATTTAATGGGATTAAATAATTCTAATTTAGAGTAAAGAAAAATAAATAAATTAAAATTTTAAAATCAAATAAAATTGCAAATAAAACCTAAAGGCAAAAGAGCAAAAAAGAATGCATGCTTTAAGAGTTATTTTCTTGGAGAGTATTATATAGTTTTTATTTAAAATAATTAAAGAATAAATAAATATTTAAAAAATTTAGAATCTAACAAAAACACAATGTAAATTAGATACATAAATAAATATTTGTATTGAATTTCAATAGAATATATTTCAAACTCATTAGATTGTGTTTAGTTGAAATATACAATTAATTTAACTTTAAAATATATTAAAATTTGAATAATTGAAAATATTTTAAAATATTCAAATTTTAAAAGTATAAATAAAAAATATTTTTTGTAAATTCAAAAGCATTGTTATTAAATGAGATAAAAAATTCTAATTTATAGTAACTAAAAAATAAATAAATTAAAATTATAAAATCCAATAAAATTGCAAGTAAAACCAAAAGGGCAAAAGAGAAAAAAAGAATGCCTTATTCAAGAGGTAATTTCTTAGATAGTATTATATAGTTTTTATTTAAAATAATCAAAAATAAATAAATATTTTAAAATTTTAGAATCTAACAAAAACACATTGTAAATTAGATACAGAAATAAATATATGTATTGAATATTTCAATAGAATATATTTTGAAGTCATTAGATAGTATTTGACTAAATATATACAATTAATTTAAGTTTAATATAAATTAATATTTGAATAATTAAAAATATTTTTAAATATTCAAATTTTAAAAATATAATTACTAAAAATTATGTTGAAATATACAATTAATATAACTTTACATTGTTGATCTAAGAAAACTAAAAAATATTATTTGTAAATTAAAAGGCAAGGTTATTTAATGGGATTAAATAATTCTAATTTAGAGTAAAGAAAAATAAATAAATTAAAATTTTAAAATCAAATAAAATTGCAAATAAAACCTAAAGGCAAAAGAGCAAAAAAGAATGCATGCTTTAAGAGTTATTTTCTTGGAGAGTATTATATAGTTTTTATTTAAAATAATTAAAGAATAAATAAATATTTAAAAAATTTAGAATCTAACAAAAACACAATGTAAATTAGATACAGAAATAAATATATGTATTGAATTTCAATAGAATATATTTCGGACTCATTAGATGGTGTTTAGTTAAAATATACAATTAATTTAACTTTAAAATATATTAAAATTTGAATAATTGAAAATATTTTAAATTATTCAAATTTTAAAAGTTATAAATAAAAAATAATTTTTGTAAATTCAAAGGCATTGTTATTAAATGAGATTAAAAAATTCTAATTTATAGTAACTAAAAATAAATAAATTAAAATTTAAAATCAATTAAAATTTCAAGTAAAACCAAAAGGGCAAAAGAGAAAAAAAGAATGCCTTATTCAAGAGGTAATTTCTTAGATAGTATTATATAGTTTTTATTTAAAATAATCAAAAAAAAAAATTTAAAAAATTTAGAATCTAACAAAACATAATGTAAATTAGATATAAAATAAATCTATGTATTGAATATTTCAATAGAATATATTTTGAAGTCATTAGATAGTATTTGACTAAAATATATACAATTAATGTAACTTTAAAATAAATTAATATTGAATAATTAAAAATATTTTCAAATATTCAAATTTCAAAAGTATAATTACTAAAAATTTATGTTGAAATATACAATTAATATAACTTTACATTGTTGATCTAAGAAAATTAAAAAATATTATTTGTAAATTAAAAGCAAGGTTATTTAGTGGGATTAAATAATTCTAATATATAGTAACTAAAAATAAATAAATTAAAATTTTAAAATCAAATAAAATTGCAAATAAAACCTAAAGGCAAAAGAGCAAAAAAGAATGCATGCTTTAACAATTATTTTCTTGGAGAGTATTATATAGTTTTTATTTAAAATAATTAAAGAATAAAAAATATTTTAAAAATTTAGAATCTAAAAAAAAAATGTAATTAGATACACAAACAATATATGTATTGAATTTCAATAGAATATATTTTGGACTCATTAGATAGTGTTTAGTTGAAATATACAATTAATTTAACTTTAAAATATATTAAAATTTGAATAATTAAAAATATTTTTAAAATATTCAAATTTTAAAAGTATAAATAAAATATATTTTTGTAAATTCAAAGGCATGGTTATTAAATAAGATTAAATAATTCTAATTTAGAGTAACTAAAAAAAATAAATTAAAATTATAAAATCAATAAAATTGCAAGTAAAACCAAAAGGACAAAAGAGCAAAAAAGAATGCCTTATTCAAGAGGTAATTTCTTAGATAGTATTATATAGTTTTTATTTAAAAAATCAAAAAATAAATAAATATTTTAAAATTTTAGAATCTAACAAAAACACAATGTAATTAGATACAAAAAGAAATATATGTATTGAATATTTCAATAGAATATATTTTGAAGTCATTAGATAGTATTTGACTAAAATATATACAATTAATTTAACTTTATAATAAATTAAAATTTGAATAATTAAAAATATTTTAAAATATTCAAATTTTAAAAGTATAATTACTAAAAATTTATGTTGAAATATACAATTAATATAAACTATATTATATAGTAATTATATAGTAATTTCTTAGATAGTATTATATAGTTTTTATTTAAAAAAATTAAAAATAAATAAATATTTTAAAATTTTAATCTAAACAAAAATACAATGTAATATATGTATTGAATATTTAAATAGAAATATATTTTGAAGTCATTAGATTGTATTTAATTGAAATATACAATAATTTAACTTTAATATAAATTAATATTTAAATAATAAAAAATATTTTAAAATATTCAAATTTTCAAATATAATTACTAAAAATTTATGTTGAAATATAACAATAAAATAACTTTACATTGTTCATCTAAGAAAAATAAAAAATATTTATTGTAAATTAAAAGGCATGCTTATTTAAAGGGATTAAATAATTCTAATTTAGAGTAACTAAAAAATTAATAAATTAAAATTTTAAAATCAAATAAAATTGCAAATAAAACCTAAACGGCAAAAGAGCAAAAATAATGCATGCTTTAAGAGTTATTTTCTTGGAGTGTATTATATAGTTTTTAATTTAGAATAATTAAAGAATAAAAAATATTAAAAAATTAGTCTTACAAAAACACAATTTAAATTAGATACAGAAATAAATATATGTACTGAATTTCAATATAATATATTTCGGACTCATTACATAGTGTTTAGTTGAAATATAAAATTAATATAACTTAAAAATATATTAAAATTAAATAATTAAAAATATTTTTAAATATTCAAATTTTAAAAGTATAATTACTAAAAATTTATGTTGAAATACATAATTAATATAATTTATATTGTTGATCTAAGAAAAATAAAAAATATTATTTGTAAATTAAAAGGCATGGTTATTAAATGGGATTAAATAATTCTAATTTAGAGTAACTAAAAATAAATAAATTAAAATTTTAAAATCAAATGAAATTGCAAATAAAACCAAAATGGCAAAAGAGCAAAAAAGAATGCATGCTTTAAGAGTTATTTTTTTTGGAGAGTATTATATAATTTATTTAAAATAATTAAAGAATAAATAATATTAAAAAATTTAGAATCCAGCAAAAACACAATGTAAATTAGATATAGAAATAAATATATGTATTGAATTTCAATAGAATATATTTCGGACTCATTAATAGTGTTTAGTTGAAATATACAATTAATTTAACTTTAAAATATATTAAAATTTGAATAATTGAAAATATTTAAAAATATTTAAATTTTAAAAGTATAAATAAAAAATATTTTGTTTTGTAAATTCAAAGGCATGGTTATTAAATGTGATTAAAATAATCTAATTTAGAGTAATAAAAAATAAATAAATTATAAAATCAATAAAATCGCAAGTAAAACCAAAAGGGCAAAAGAGAAAAAAAGAATGCATTATTCAAGAGGTAATTTCTTAGATAGTATTATATAGTTTTTATTTAAAATAATCAATAAATAAAAAATATTTTAATTTTTAGAATCTAACAAAAACACAATGTAATTAGATAAAGAAAGAAATATATGTATTGAATATTTCAATAGAATATTTTTGAAGTCATTAGATAGTATTTAATTAAAATATACAATTAATTTAACTTAAAATAAATTAATATTTGAATAGTTAAAAATATTTTAAAATATTCAAATTTTAAAAGTGTAATTACTAAAAATTTATGTTGAAATATACAATTAATATAACTATACATTGTTGATTTAAGAAAAATAAAAAATATTATTTGTAAATTAAAAGGAATGGTTATTTAATGGGATTAAATAATTCTAATTTAGAGTAAAGAAAAATAAATAAATTAAAATTTTAAAATCAAATAAAATTGCAAATAAAACCTAAAGGCAAAAGAGCAAAAAAGAATGCACGCTTTAAGAGTTATTTTCTTGGAGAGTATTATATAGTTTTTATTTAAAATAATTAAAGAATAAATAAATATTTTAAAAATATTTACAATCTAACAAAACACAATGTAAATTAGATACATAAATTAATTTGTATTGAATTTCAATAGAATATATTTCAAACTCGTTACATTGTATTTAGTTGAAATATACAATTAATTTAACTTTAAAATATAATAAAATTTGAATAATTGAAAATATTTTAAAATATTCAAATTTTAAAATTATAAATAAAAAATATTTTTTGTAATTCAAAAGCATTGTTATTAAATGAGATAAAAAAATTCTACTTTATAGTAACTAAAAAATAAATAAATTAAAATTATAAAATCAATAAAATTGCAAGTAAAACCAAAAGGGCAAAAGAGAAAAAAGAATGCCTTATTCAAGAGGTAATTTCATAGATAGTATTATATAGTTTTTATTTAAAATAATCAATAAATAAATAAATATTTAAAAATTTAGAATCTAACAAACACACATTGTAAATTAGATACAGAAAGAAATATATGTATTGAATATTTCAATAGAATATATTTTGAAGTCATTAGATAGTATTTGACTAAATATATACAATTAATTTAAGTTTAATATAAATTAAATGAAATTGCAAATAAAACCAAAATGGCAAAAGAGCAAAAAAGAATGCATGCTTTAAGAGTTATTTTTTTTTGGAGAGTATTATATCATTTTTATTTAAAATAATTAAATAATAAATAATTATTAAGAAAATTTAGAATCCAGCAAAAACACAATGTAAATTAGATATAGAAATAAATATATGTATTGAATTTCAATAAAATATATTTCGGACTTATTAAATAGTGTTTAGTTGAAATATACAATTAATTTAACTTTAAAATATATTAAAATTGAATAATTGAAAATATTTTAAAAATATTTAAATTTTAAAAGTATAAATAAAAAATATGTTTTGTAAATTCAAAGGCATGGTTATTAAATGTGATTAAAAAAATCTAATTTAGAGTAACTAAAAAATAAATAAATTAAAAGTTTAAAATCAATTAAATTTCAAGTAAAACCAAAAGGGCAAAAGAGAAAAAAAGAATGCCTTATTCAAGAGGTAATTTCTTAGATAGTATTATACCGTTTTTATTTAAAATAATCAAAAAATAAATAAATATTTTAAATTTTAAAATCTAACAAAAAACACATGTAAATTAGATACAAAAATAAATATATGTATTGAATATTTCAATAGAATATGTTTTGATGTCATTAGATAGTATTTGACTGAAATATATACAATTAATTTAACTTTAAAATAAATTAATATTTGAATAATTAAAAATATTTTAAAATATTCAAATTTTAAAAATATAATTACTAAAAATTTATGTTGAAATATACAATTAATATAACTTTACATTGCTGATCTAAAAAAATAAAAAATCTTATTTGTAAATTAAACGGCATGGTTATTTAATGGGATTAAATAATTCTAATTTAGAGTAACTAAAAATAAATAAATTAAAATTTTAAAATCAAATAAAATTGCAAATAAAACCTGAACGGCAAAAGAGCAAAAAAGAATGCATGCTTTAAGAGTTATTTTCTTGGAGTGTATTATATAGTTTTTATTTAGAATAATTAAAGAATAAATAAATAATTAAAAATTTAGAATCTACAAAAACTCAATTTAAATTAGATACAGAAATAAATATATGTATTGAATTTCAATACAATATATTACGGACTCATTACATAGTGTTTAGTTGAAATATAAAATTAATATAACTTTAAAATATATTAAAAATTGAATAACTAAAAATATTTTAAAATATTCAAATTTAAAAGTATAATTACTAAAAATTTATGTTGAAATACACAATTAATATAAATTTATATTGTTGATCTAAGAAAAATAAAAATATTATTTGTAAATTAAAACATGGTTATTAAATGATTAAATAATTCTAATTTAGAGTAACTAAAAATAAATAAATTAAAATTTTAAAATCAAATGAAATCGCAAATAAAACCAAAATGGCAAAAGAGCAAAAAAGAATGCCTTATTCAAGAGGTAATTTCTTAGATAGTATATATAGTTTTTTTATTTAAAATAATCAATAAATAAATAAATATTTTAAAATTTAGAATCTAACAAAAACACAATGTAAATTAGATACAGAAAGAAATATATGTATTGAGTATTTCAATAGAATATATTTTGAAGTCATTAGATAGTATTTAATTGAAATATACAATTAATTTAACTTTAAAATAAATTAATATTTGAATAATTAAAAATATTTTAAAATATTCAAATTTTAAAAGTATAATTACTAAAAATTTATGTTGAAATATACAATTAATATAACTATACATTGTTGATCTAAGAAAAATAAAAAAAATTATTCGTAAATTAAAAGGAATGGTTATTTAATGGGATTAAATAATTTTAATTTATATTAACTAAAAATAAATAAATTAAAATTTTAAAATCAAATAAAATCGCAAATAAAACCTAAAGGGCAAAAGAGCAAAAACGAATGCATGCTTTAAGAGTTATTTTATTGGAGAGTATTATATAGTTTTTATTTAGAATAATTAAAGAATAAATAAATATTTTAAAAATTTAGAATCTAACAAAAACATAATGTAAATTAGATATAGAAATAAATATATGTATTGAACTTCAATAGAATATATTTCGGACTCATTAAATAGTGTTTAGTTGAAATACAAAATTAATTTAACTTTAAAATATATTAAAATTTGAATATTTGAATATATTTTAAAATATTCAAATTTTAAAAGTAAATTACTAAAAATTTATGTTGAAATACACAATTAATATAAATTTATATTGTTGATCTAAGAAAAATAAAAAATATTATTTGTAAATTAAAAGGCATGGTTATTAAATGGGATTAAATAATTCTAATTTAGAGTAACTAAAAATAAATAAATTAAAATTTTAAAATCAAATGAAATTGCAAATAAAACCAAAATGGCAAAAGAGCAAAAAAGAATGCATGCTTTAAGAGTTATTTTATGGAGAGTATTATATAGTTTTTATTTAAAATAATTAAAGAATAAATAAATATTTTAAAAATTTAGAATCTAACAAAAACATAATGTAAATTAGATATAGAAATAAATATATGTATTGAATTTCAATAGAATATATTTTGGACTCATTAAATAGTGTTTAGTTGAAATACAAAATTAATTTAACTTTAAAAATATATTAAAATTTGAATATTTGAATATATTTTAAAATATTCAAATTTTAAAAGTATAAATTAAATTATATTTTTTTGTAAATTCAATAAAATCCAATAAAATTGCAAGTAAAACCAAAAGGGCAAAAGAGAAAAAAAGAATGCCTTATTCAAGAGGTAATTTCTTAGATAGTATTATATTATTTTTATTTAAAATAATGGAAAAATAAATAAATATTTTTAAAAATTTAGAATCTAACAAAAACACAATGTAAATTAGATACAGAAAGAAATATATGTATTGAGTATTTCAATAGAATATATTTTGAATTCATTAGATAGTATTTAATTGAAATATACAATTAATTTAATTTTAAAATAAATTAATATTTGAATAATTAAAAATATTTTAAAATATTCAAATTTTAAAAGTATAATTACTAAAAATTTATGTTGAAATATACAATTAATATAACTATACATTGTTGATCTAAGAAAAATAAAAAAAATTATTTGTAAATTAAATGGAATGGTTATTTGATGGGATTAAATTATTCTAATTTAGAGTAACTAAAAATAAATAAATTAAAATTTTAAAATCAAATAAAATGCAAATAAAACCTAAAGGGCAAAAGAGCAAAAAAGAATGCATGCTTTAAGAGTTATTTTCTTGGAGAGTATTATATAGTTTTTTATTAAAATAATTGAAAAATAAATATATATTTTAAAAATTTAGAATCTAACAAAAACACAATGTAAATATATGTATTGAATATTTCAATAGAATATATTTGAAGTCATTAGATTGTATTTAATTGAAATATACAATTAATTTAACTTTAAAATAAATTAATATTTGAATAGTAAAAAATATTTTAAAATATTCAAATTTCAAAAGTATAATTACTAAAAATTTATTGAAATATACAAATAAAATAAATTTACATTGTTGATCTAAGAAAAATAAAAAATATTATTTGTATGTTAAAAGGCATGGTTATTTAAAGGGATTAAATAATTCTAATTTAGTGTAACTAAAAATTAATAAATTAAAATTTTAAAATCAAATAAAATTGCAAATAAAACCTAAAGGCAAAAGAGCAAAAAAGAATGCATGCTTTAAGAGTTATTTTCTTGGAGAGTATTATATAGTTTTTATTTAAAATAATTAAAGAATAAATAAATATTTAAAAAAATTAGAATCTAACAAAAACATAATGTAAATTAGATATAGAAATAAATATATGTTTTGAATTTCAATATAATATATTTCGGACTCATTAAATAGTGTTTAGTTGAAATATACAATTAATTTAACTTTAAAATATATTAAAATTTGAATAATTGAAAATATTTTAAAATATTTAAATTTTAAAAGTATAAATAAAAAATATGTTTTGTAAATTCAAAGACATGGTTATTAAATGAGATTAAAAAAATATAATTTAGAGTAACTAAAAATTAATAAATTAAAAGTTTAAAATCAATTAAAATTGCAAGTAAAACCAAAAGGGCAAAAGAGAGAAAAAAGAATGCCTTATTCAAGAGGTAATTTCTTAGATAGTATTATATAGTTTTTATTTAAAATAGTTAAAAAATAAATGAATATTTTAAAAGTTTAGAATCTAACAAAAACAAAATGTTAATATATGTATTGAATATTTCAATAGAATATATTTTGAAGTCATTGGATTGTATTTACTTGAAATATACAATTAATTTAACTTTAAAATAAATTAATATTTGAATAATAAAAAATATTTTAAAATATTCAAATTTCAAAGGTATGATTAATAAAATTTATGTTGAAATATACAAATAAAATAACTTTACATTGTTGATCTAAGAAAAATAAAAATATTATTTGTAAATTAAAAGGCATGGTTATTTAATGGGATTAAATAATTCTAATTTAGAGTAACTAAAAATAAATAAATTAAAATTTTAAAATCAAATAAAATTGCAAATAAAACCTAAAGGCAAAAGAGCAAAAAAGAATGCATGCTTTAAGAGTTATTTTTTTGGAGAGTATTATATCATTTTTATTTAAAATAATTAAAGAATAAATAAATATTTAAAAAATTTAGAATCTAACAAAAACACAATGTAAATTAGATACATAAATAAATATATGTATTGAATTTCAATAGAATATATTCGGACTCATTAGATAGTGTTTAGTTGAAATATACAATTAATTTAACTTTAAAATATATTAAAATTTGAATAATTGAATATATTTTAAAATATTCAAATTTTAAAAGTATAAATAAAAAATATTTTTTGTAAATTCAAAGCATGGTTATTAAATGAGATTAAAAAAATCTAATTTAGAGTAACTAAAAAATAAATAAATTAAAAGTTTAAAATCAATTAAAATTGCAAGTAAAACAAAAGGGCAAAAGAGAAAAAAAGAATGCCTTATTCAAGAGGTAATTTCTTAGATAGTATTATATAGTTTTTATTTAAAATAATTAAAAAATAAATAAATATTTTAAATTTTAGAATCTAACAAAAACACAATGTAAATATATGTATTGAACATTTCAATAGAATATATTTTGAAGTCATTAGATTGTATTTAATTGAAATATACAATTAATTCAACTTTAAAATAAATTAATATTTGAATAATAAAAAATATTTTAAAATATTCAAATTTCAATAGTATAATTACTAAAAATTTATGTCGAGATATACAAATAAAATAACTTTACATTGTTGATCTAAGAAAAATAAAAAATATTATTTGTAAATAAAAGGCATGGTTATTTAAGGGATTAAATAATTCTAATTTAGAGTAACTAAAAATTAATAAATTAAAATTTTAAAATCAAATAAAATTGCAAATAAAACCTAAAGGCAAAAGACCAAAAAAGAATGCACGCTTTAAGAGTTATTTTCTTGGAGAGTTTTATATAGTTTTAATTTAAAATAATTAAAGAATAAATAAATATTTAAAAAATTTAGAATCTAACAAAAACATAATGTAAATTAGATATAGAAATAAATATATGTATTGAATTTCAATAGAATATATTTCGGACTCATTAAATAGTGTTTAGTTGAAATATACAATTAATTTAACTTTAAAATATATTAAAATTTGAGTAATTGAAAATATTTTAAAATATTTAAATTTTTAAAGTATAAATAAAAAATATGTTTTGTAAATTCAAAGGCATGGTTATTAAATGAGATTAAAAAATCTAATTTAGAGTAACTAAAAAATAAATAAATTAAAAGTTTAAAATCAATTAAAATTGCAAGTAAAACCAAAAGGGCAAAAGAGAAAAAAAGAATGCCTTATTCAAGAGGTAATTTCTTAGATAGTATTATACCATTTTTATTTAAAATAATCAAAAATAAATAAATATTTTAAAATTTTAGAATCTAACAAAAACACAATGTAAATTAGATGTGTTGAATATTTCAATAGAATATATTTTGAAGTCATTAGATTGTATTTAATTGAAATATACAATTAATTTAACTTTAAAATATATTAATATTTGAATAATAAAAAATATTTTAAATATTCAAATTTCAAAAGTATAATTACTAAAAATTTATTTTGAAATATACAAATAAAATAACTTTACATTATAGATCTAAGAAAAATAAAAAATATTATTTGTAAATTAAAAGGCATGGTTATTTAAAGGGATTAAATAATTATAATTTAGAGTAACTAAAAATTAATAAATTAAAATTTTAAAATCAAATAAAATTGCAAATAAAACCTAAAGGCAAAAGAGCAAAAAAGAATGCATGCTTTAAGAGTTATTTTCTTGGAGAGTATTATATAGTTTTTATTTAAAATAATTAAAGAATAAATAAATATTTAAAAAAATTAGAATCTAACAAAAACACAATATAAATTAGATATAGAAATAAATATATGTATTGAATTTCAATAGAGTATATTTCGGACTCATTAAATAGTGTTTAGTTGAAATATACAATTAATTTAACTTTAAAATATATTAAAATTTGAATAATTTAAAATATTTTAAAATATTCAAATTATAAAAGTATAATTACTAAAAATTTATGTTCAAATACACAATTAATATAAATTTATATTGTTGATCTAAGAAAAATAAAAAATATTATTTGTAAATTAAAAGGCATGGTTATTAAATGGGATTAAATAATTCTAATTTAGAGTAACTAAAAATAAATAAATTAAAATTTTAAAATCAAATAAAATTGCAAATAAAACCAAAATGGTAAAAGAGCAAAAAAGAATGCATGCTTGAAGAGTTATTTTTTTGGAAAGTATTATATCATTTTTATTTAAAATAATTAAAGAATAAATAAATATTTAGAAAATTTAGAATCTAACAAAAACACAATGTAAATTAGATATAGAAATTTACATACATCATTCAAATCAATAAATTAGTTATATTAAATAAATAAAATACACATAGAATATACTATTTTTTAGTTATATTGTAATGTAACTAAAATACTATTTTTCAAAATAAAATAATACAATTCCAGAAAATACAATTTGTAACTTGAAATTTTTTAAAAATTGAAACACAAATTAAAATACACAATATATACATTTTTTAAATTTTAAGTTTCATTTTGATTACACATGGAATATACATATTAAATAAATAATAAATAATTTGTTCACATGGACAATTTAAATAAATAACATACATATATTAAATATAATTATAAATAAAATCACAAAATTTCTTATTGAACAAAATCCTGGATTCATAAGCTTCTGTTGCTTTACATCCGTCTGACCTAAGTGTCTCCACCATCTTTTTTGCTGTTTCCAACTGCATTAGAGTTTCGCCAACGAGTTCTTAGGCCTGAGCTTCAGATTTCTTGCAGTCTCTTAGCTGGTTCTTCATTTCTTCCACAACTGAAAGAGTTTCCACCAGGTTTTCTTTCAGCTTATGGAGGATGTGAGTATAATTATAAATCCTTCTTTTGATCTCCTATTATCATGCGAGTCATGTTGTATAAAAAAATAAAATAAATAAATAAAAAATAAAATAAATAAATAAATAACAAAAATAAGATGATTCACCATTTTATTTTTAGGTTAACGAATGAAATTTTGAGGCATATTTTGGTAATATAGACTAAGTATTTCAAATTTTGTGACTACCTATCTTATGCTCAATTTTAGTTTGAATGCTTGTCCTAAATAATTTAAGCCATTTCCCTAAGTATTTTAAATATTTTCTAACTATATGAGTGAACACCTTACCAACTTAAATGACAAACACTTGCCTGCGAGGATATAGAGTTGAGGTTTTTTCATGATTGATTTTGAAGTTATATATATCTTGGTCTGTAGAATAAAAGGTTGACTTAGTGCACATACACACAACAACTTTTAGAAATTTAAAAAAAAAATCTTGATAGCATATGTGATCTCTAACAAATGATTGTTTGTGATTGTTAGATTATTTTATAGGTTTCTTTTAAATTCTGATCATAATGCCATATTCCTTTTTATTTGTATTCATCTCATTATGCTATAATTACTATGGACTAGTAAGAAGTTAGTTGGGATGTGTGATAAATATTTAGAAGTGTACAATTAATTAGGATTTATATAATTTTTTTTACTTTAAAATTGTCATTAAAACTCCCAATTAAAGCATTTTTATGTTTTACGAATAAAATGGGAAATAAAAAAATTAGATTAAGAAGTTTTAATTTTTTTGCAGGTTTTAAAGAAAATTTTGATTTTGAAATGATTTTGGGTTAATTCTTGAGGCTATGGATTGATAAGTCATTCATCTACAAGTTCATGTAGACCTTGGATCCCATACTAAATGTGTAGGGATAAAAAAATTTGGATTACAAGTGGCGGTTGAAAATGAATCACAAAAAAATTGGATTGGAGTTAAGCTCAATCCTGACCTATTTTACCAATTTGGTCATATCTCTTAAATCAAAATTTATTTTAGGCTGAAAAATTGGATATGTTATACAAAAAAGGTAGATAAACAAGTTTCTTAGAGACAAGATAGTGAGAAAATATGTTAAAATGGTCAATAAACATGTTTCAATGCGCTGCTGATGACAAGGATGACTCTTGAACATGATCCTATAATTTGACTATATCTCCCTCATCCTGCAGCCAAATTTAACAAATGACATATGCCAATATATTAGCAACGGAATATCTATAACTTTTATTCTTTACCCAGTATCAAAATATGGTTGTATCTAACCTACAAATTCAATTCATTTGGGTAGGTGAAAATTTAAAGGATTTGGTGTAACAACTTACCAATTCTTGACAACTAGCATACCACTTGATTGTTTAACTCCTCCATTATATGTTTGGCCTCTAGCGTACTCCAAGCACAATAGGCCATTTATTAAGCTTGTAGGTGGGGGGGGGGGGGGAGGAGGTAGAGGAAAAAATAAAAAAGAAAGTTTTATTTTTGTTTTTTCTTTAGGCTAAGTTTTATAATAGTAATGTAAGTTTTCTAGTAGTAATAGAAATATATTCTCTAGTTTCTCTTCTATTTTTAGTCTTTTCTACTTTCATTATGTCTTTTTTAATTTTATTCAGTTGAGGAGAAAGGGTGAACCTCTTGATGGAGGAAGAAAAATGGTTATAAAGGTAGAAAATATTTAAGTGTGTTGTATTATTATTTTAATTTTTTTATCTAAACCCTACTTATTTTGTAATGATTCTTAATTTATGTATCACTAATGGCACAATAAGTACTTGGGTTCATTTAGCTAGACGTCTAGTTTTACTACACCAACCGCTAACATGAAACTTTGATTTGTTGTAGATAAAGGTGTGCATAAATTCTTGATCCCATAAACAAGTGTAGGTATTAAGAGATAATTTGTAAATAGTAAGATAATATCATGATTACTTTAATGCATGATCTAATTGATAACGTCTTCCCTTTATAACCTTCATTATATATTGATTCCAATAGTGGCAATTAAATAAGGTAAAAAGAATAATCGTTCCTCTATCCAAAACTCAAGAGCAGATCCCTAATTCTCAGTACTTTTATTACTTTGGTTTTTTAAGTTATAGCATACATTTTTTTTATATCTAAACCACATAAAACCCATATTTTGTAGAAATATAATCTTGAAATCTTCAACCAACTTCCCTATGGATCGACTGCGGACTCACAAGAAATTTATTACTTGACATAACCTGCACTTGAGTTTGCAATCTTAAAGTTGTAGTAGTAACTTTATAGGCAATATGATCCTATCAATGCAAGGATATTCATCATAACAGTTACTGGATGGGCTCAAGATTAGTTTACCAGCCTCTTGATTGGAACTATTGTATCTCATGAGCCAGCTAGCTATATTTTTTTTTACCACTTTGCTAGCAAGAAAAAGCCAAAAGATTGGCCACTAATTTATTCATAGGAAATTAGAGAATGAAATACTAAGGAACTTCATCAATAGATTCAACAATAAGGTCATGGAGGTTCAAGATCTACTGGTGGACATTATGATTAGTGTCCTCAATCATGGATTAAAAAAAGGTCCGCTTGCATAATCTCTAGTCAAAGAGCCACCTTCGAATGTTGAACAACTTATGGAGATGGCCCAGTGATACATACACAAGAAAAAAATGAATGCCATGAAGGATGAAGAATGGACAAACATGATAGAGAAGCACATGATAAGAAAGATTTAAGAGAAGGGCACCATCCGTGGTCTTTCAGGATCATGATTGCCCAAGATCTCTCCTTAGAAAATTTCATATAGTGTTCCCAAGTTCATGTATCAATGGCTATCGAGAACTTAAACATGTTGCAATGGCTTAAGAAAACTAGGCCAACGCCAAGCAAGAAGGACTATAGAAAGTATTATCATTTATATCCAGAGCAAAGTCTTGTTATTGAAGATTTATCAATTGCAAGATAGAATCAAAAGACTCATCCAAAAAGGGTATTTAAAGAATTTTTGCCAAACCAGAAAGAAGAAAATTCACCATTTTTTAGGCTAGAAAATGGAAGAGTAGATGTACTCACTAAGTTTTCTAATATGGTGTCTTGCAAAAGTAGGAAGGTCATAGTGCTCATTACTCACTAGCATGAGATCAGAATTGAGAAAGATCAATGAGACATCTTTTCTAGGAAGAAAGAGGCAGTTTTGCAAGTCTAGGCATCCAATGTTTGGAAATGAGTTAGTGGATTATTTAAACCATGGATGTTGATAAAATTATGATTTAATAAATAAACTTCTCTTAGTGTATATTTTAGGATTTTATTATTTTATTTTTTTAATATGAGTAATTTAATGATTTGAACATTGTACGTAAAGTATCATATATTTAGAATTTTGTTCAATAAGAAATTTTATGATTTTATTTATAATTATATTTAATATATGTATGTTATTTATTTAAATGGTGCATGTGAATAAAGTATTTATTATTTATTTAATATGTATATTCCATGAGTAATCAAGATGAAATTTATAATTTGAAAAATGCATATATTGTATATTTTAATTTGTGTTTTAATTTTTTGAAAATTTCAAGTTACAAATTGTATTTTCTTGCATTGTATTATTTTATTTTGGGAAATAGTATTTTAGTTACATTACAATATAACTAAAAAATAGTATATTCTATGAGTATTTTATTTATTTAGTATGACTAATTTATTGATTTGAATGATGTACGTAAATTAGTGTGTATAATTTTATTTATTTAAATAGTGTATGTGAACAAAAATATTTATTGTTTATTTACAATGTATAATCTATATAAGTAGTTGATAAAATTATGATTTAGTAAATAATCTTCTCTTAGTGTATATTTTATGATTTTATTACTTTATTTGTTTAATATGAGTAATTTATTGATTTGAATATTGTATGTAATGTAGCATATATTTAGAATTTTGTTCAATAAGAAATTTTGTGATTTTATTTATAATTATATTTAATGTACGTCTGCTATTTATTTTAATGGTGCATGTGAACAAAGTATTTATTATTTATTTAATATGTATAATCCATGAGTAATCAATATGAAATTTATAATTTGAAAAATGTATATATTGTATATTTTAATTTGTGTTTTAATTTTTTGAAAATTTCAAGTTACATATTGTATTTTCTTGCATTGTATTATTTTATTTTGAAAAATAGTATTTTAGTTACATTACAATTTAACTAAAAAATAGTATATTCTATGAGTATTTTATTTAATTAGTAGGACGAATTTATTGATTTGAATGATGTGATGTACGTAAATTAGTGTGTATCATTTTATTTATTTAAATAGTGTATGTGAACAAAAATATATATTATATATTTAGAATGTATAATCTATATAAGTAGTTGATAAAATTATGATTTAGTAAATAAACTTCTCTTTGTGTATATTTTAGGATTTCATTATTTTATTTTTTTAATATGAGTAATTTAATGATTTGAATATTGTACGTAAACTATCATATATTTAGGATTTTGTTCAGTAAGAAATTTTGTGATTTTATTTGTAATTATATTTAATATATGTATGTTATTTATTTAAATGGTTCATGTGAACAAATTATTTATTATTTATTTAATATGTATATTCCATGAGTAATCAAGATGAAATTTATAATTTGAAAAATGTATATATTGTATATTTTAATTTGTGTTTTAATCTTTTGAAAATTTCAAGTTACAAATTGTATTTTCTTGCATGGTATTATTTTATATTGGAAAATAGTATTTTAGTTACATTACAATATAACTAAAAAATAGTATATTCTATGAGTATTTTATTTATTTACTAGAACTAATTTATTGATTTGAATGATGTACGTAAATAAGTGTGAACAAAAATATTTATTATTTATTGACAATGTATAATCTATATAAGTAGTTGATAAAATTATGATTTAGTAAATAAGCTTCTCTTAGTGTATATTTTTAAAATTTATTATTATTATTTTTTTAATATGAGTAATTTAATGATTTGAACATTGTTCGTAAAGTATCATATATTTAAGATTTTGTTCAATAAGAAATTTTGTGATTTTATTTATAATTATATTTAATATATGTATGTTATTTATTTATATGGTGCATGTGAATAAAGTATTTATTATTTATTTAATATGTATATTCCATGAGTAATCAAGATGAAACTTAAAATTTAAAAAATGTATATATTGTGTATTTTAAATTGTGTTTCAATTTTTTGAAAATTTCAAGTTACAAATTGTATTTTCTCGAATTGTATTATTTTATTTTGAAAAATAGTATTTTAGTTATATTACAATATAACTAAAAAATAGTATATTCTATGTGTATTTTATTTATTTAGTATGACTAATTTATTGATTCGAATGATGTACGTAAATTAGTGTGCATCATTTTATTTATTTAAATAGTGTATGTGAACAAAATATATATTATATATTTAGAATGTATAATCTATATAAGTAGTTGATAAAATTATGATTTAGTAAATAAACTTCTCTTTGTGTATATTTTAGGATTTTATTATTTTATTTTTTTAATATGAGTAATTTAATGATTTGAATATTGTACGTAAAGTATCATATATTTAGGATTTTGTTCAGTATTATAATTATATTTAATATATGTATGTTATTTATTTAAATGGTTCATGTGAACAAATTATTTATTATTTATTTAATATGTATATTCCATGAGTAATCAAGATGAAATTTATAATTTGAAAAATGTATATATTGTATATTTTAATTTGTGTTTTAATTTTTTGAAAATTTCAAGTTACAAATTGTATTTTCTTGCATGGTATTATTTTATATTGGAAAATAGTATTATAGTTACATTACAATATAACTAAAAAAAGTATATTCTATGAGTATTTTATTTATTTAGTAGGACTAATTTATTGATTTGAATGATGTACGTAAATTAGTGTGTATCATTTTATTTCTTTAAATAGTGTATGTGAATAAAAATATATATTATATATTTAGAATGAATAATCTATATAAGTAGTTGATCAATTATGATTTAGTAAATAAACTTCTCTTTGTGTATATTTTAGGATTTTATTATTTTATTTTTTTAATATGAGTAATTTAATGATTTGAATATTGTACGTAAAGTATCATATATTTAGAATTTTGTTCAATAAGAAATTTTGTGATTTTATTTGTAATTATATTTAATATATGTATGTTATTTATTTAAATGGTTCATGTGAACAAATTATTTATTATTTATTTAATGTGTATATTCCATGTGTAATCAAGATGAAACTTAAAATTTAAAAAATGTATATATTGTGTATTTTAATTTGTGTTTCAATTTTTTGAAAATTTCAAGTTACAAATTGTATTTTCTTGCATTGTATTATTTTATTTTGAAAAATCGTATTTTAGTTACATTACAATATAACTAAAAAAATAGTATATTCTATGTGTATTTTATTTATTTAGTATGACTAAATTATTGATTTGAATGATGTACGTAAATTAGTGTGTATCATTTTATTTATTTAAATAGTGTATGTGATCAAAAATATTTATTATTTATTTACAATTTATATTCTATATAAGTAGTTGATAAAATTATGATTTAGTAAATAAACATCTCTTAGTGTATATTTTAAAATTTTATTATTTTATTTTTTTAATATGAGTAATTTAATGATTTGAACATTTTTCGTAAAGTATCATATATTTAGAATTTTGTTCAATAAGAAATTTTATGATTTTATTTATAATTATATTTAATATATGTATGTTATTTATTTATATGGTGCATGTGAATAAAGTATTTATTATTTATTTAATATGTATATTCCATGAATAATAAAGATGACACTTAAAATTTAAAAAATGTATATATTGTGTATTTTAAATTGTGTTTCAATTTTTTGAAAATTTCAAGTTACAAATTGTATTTTCTTGAATTGTATTATTTTATTTTGAAAAAATAGTATTTTAGTTACATTACAATATAACTAAAAAATAGTATATATTTTATGTGTATTTTATTTATTTAGTAGGACTAATTTATTGATTTGAATGATGTACGTAAATTAGTATGTATCATTTTATTTCTTTAAATAGTGCATGTGAAGAAAAATATTTTATTATTTATTTACAATGTATAATCTATATAAGTAGTGTATAAAATTATGATTTAGTAAATAATCTTCTCCTAGTATATATTTTACGATTTTATTACTTTATTTGTTTAATATGAGTAATTTATTGATTTGAATATCGTATGTAAAGTAGCATATATTTAGAATTTTGCTGAATAATTTTTTTTTTGATTTTATTTATAATTATATTTAATGTATGTCTGTTATTTAATTTAATGGTGCATGTGAACAAAGTATTTATTATTTATTTAATATTTATATTCCATGAGTAATCAAGATGAAATTTATAATTTGAAAAATGTATATATTGCATATTTTAATTTGTGTTTTAATTTTTTAAAAATTTCAAGTTACAAATTGTATTTTCTTACAATGTATTATTTTATATTAGAAAATAGTATTTTAGTTACCTTACAATAAAACTAAAAAATAGTATATTCTATGAGTATTTTATTTAATTAGTAGGACTAATTTATTGATTTGAATGATGTACGTAAATTAGTATGTATTATTTTATTTATTTAAATAGTGTATGTGAACAAAAATATATATTATATATTTAGAATGTATAATCTATATAAGTAGTTAATAAAATTATGATTTTGTAAATAAACTTCTCTTTGTGTATTTTAGGATTTTATTATTTTATTTTTTTAATATGAGTAATTTAATGATTTGAATATTGTACGTAAAGTATCATATATTTAGGATTTTGTTCAATAAGAAATTTTGTGATTTTATTTATAATTATATTTAATATATGTATGTTATTTATTTAAATGGTTCACGTAAACAAATTATTTATTATTTATTTAATATGAATATTCCATGAGTAATCAAAATGAAACTTAAAATTTTAAAAATGTGTATAATGTGTATTTTATTTTGTGTTTTAATTTTTTGAAAATTTCAAGTTACAAATTGTATTTTCTTGAATTGTATTATTTTATTTTTGAAAAATAGTATTTTAGTTACATTACAATATAACTAAAAAATAGTATATTCTTTGTGTATTTTATTTATTTGGTATGACTAATTTATTGATATGAATGATGTACGTAAATTAGTGTGTATCATTTTATTTTTTTAAATAGTGTATGTGAACAAAATTATTTATTATTTATTTACAATGTATAATCTATATAAGTAGTTGATAAAATTATGATTTAGTAAATAAACTTCTCTTTATGTATATTTTAGGATTTTATTATTTTATTTTTTAATATAAGTAATTTAATGATTTGAATATTGTACGTAAAGTATCATATATTTAGAATTTTATTCAATAAGAAATTTTGTGATTTTATTTATAATTATATTTAATATATCTATGTTATTTATTTAAATGGTGCATGTGAATAAAGTATTTATTATTTATTTAATATGTATATTCCATGAGTAATCAAGATGAAATTTATAATTTGAAAAATGTATATATTGTATATTTTAATTTGTGTTTTAATTTTTTGAAAATTTCAAGTTACAAATTGTATTTTCTTGCATTGTATTATGTTATTTGAAAAATAGTATTTTAGTTACATTACAATATAACTAAAAAATAGTATATTCTATGAGTATTTTATTTATTTATTAGAACTAATTTATTGATTTGAATGGTGTACGTAAATTAGTATATATCATTTTTTTTATTTAAATAGTGTATGTGAAAAAAATATTTATTATTTATTTACAATGTATAATCTATATAAGTAGTTGATAAAATTATGATTTAGTAAATAAACTTCTCTTTGTGTCTATTTTAGGATTTTATTATTTTATTTTTTTAATCTGAGTAATTTAATGATTTGAATAATATACGTAAAGTATCATATATTTAGGATTTTGTTCAATAAGAAATTTTTGTGATATTATTTATAATTATATTTAATATATGTATGTTATTTAATTAAATGGTGCATGTGAATAAAGTATTTATTGTATATTTTAATTTTGTTTTAATTTTTTGAAAATTTCAAGTTACAAATTGTATTTTCTTGCATTGTATTATTTTATTTTGGAAAACAGTATTTTAGTTACATTACAATATAACTAAAAAATAGTATATTCTATGGGTATTTTATTTATTTAGTAAAACTAATTTATTGATTTGAATGGTGTACGGAAATTAGTGTGTTCATTTTTTTTTATTTAAATAATGTATGTGAAAAAAATATTTATTATTTATTTACAATGTATATGCTATGTAAGTAGTTGATAAAAATTATGATTTAGTAAAATAAACTTCTCTAATGTATATTTTAGGATTTCATTATTATTTTTTTAATATGAGTAATTTAATGATTTGAACATTGTACGTAAAGTAGCATGTATTTAGGATTTTTGTTCAATAAGAAATTTTGTGATTTTATTTATAATTATATTTAATATTTGTTCAAATAAGATATTTAATTATATCTATTGAAATATTCAATACATATATTTCCTTCTGTATCTAATTTAAATTGTGTTTTTTAATAGATTCTAAAATTTTAAAATATTTATTTATTTTTGATTATTTTAAATAAAAACTATATAATACTATCTAAGATTTTACCTCTTGAATAAGGCATTCTTTTTTTTCTCTTTTGCCCATTTTGGTTTTACTTGCAATTTTATTGGATTTTATAATTTTAATTTATTTTTTTTCTAGTTACTCTAAATTTGAATTATTTAATCTTATTTAATAACCATTCCTTTGAATTTACAAAAAAAAATTTTTTATTTATAGTTTTAAAATTTGAATATTTTAAAATATTTTTAATTATTCAAATTTAATATATTTTAAATTTAAATTAATTGTATATTTCAACTAAACACTATCTAATGAGTCCAAAATTTATTCTATTGGAATTCAATACATATATTTATTTGTGTTTCTAATTTACATTGTGTTTTTGTTAGATTCTAAATTTTTAAAATATTTATTTATTCTTTAATTATTCTAAATAAAATTATATAATACTCTCCAATAAAATAACTCTTAAAACATGCATTCTTTTTTCCTCTTTTTTCCCTTTAGGTTTTATTTGCAATTTTATTTGATTTTAAAATTTTAATTTATTTATTTTTAGTCACTCTAAATTAGAATTATTTAATCCCAATAAATAACCTTGCCTTTTAATTTACAAATATATTTTTTAATTTTTCTTAGATCAACAATGTAAAGTTATATTAATTGTATATTTTCAACATAAATTTTTAGTAATTATATTTTTTAAAATTTGAATATTAAAAATATTTTTTAATTATTCAAATATTAATTTATTTTAAATTTAAATTAATTGTATATATTTCAGTCAAAACTGTCTAATTTACTTGAAATTTTAATTGATTTTAAACTTTGAATTTATTTATTTTCTAGTTACTCTAAATTCGAATTATTTAATCTTATTTAATAACCATGCCTTTGAATTTACAAAAAATATTTTTTATTTATAGTTTTAAAATTTGAATATTTTAAAATATTTTTAATTATTCAAATTTTAATATATTTTAAATTTAAATTAATTGTATATTTCAACTAAACACTATGTAATGAGTTTGAAATATATTCTATTGAAATTCAATAGATATATTTATTTATGTATCTAATTTACATTGTGTTTTTGTTAGATTCTAAATTTTTTAAATATTTATTTATTCTTTAATTATTTTAGAAAACTATATAACACTTTCCAAGAAAGTAACTGTTAAAGCATGCATTCTTTTTTTCTCTTTTGCGTTTAGGTTTTATTTGCAATTTTATTTGATTTTAAAATTTTAATTTATTTATTTTAGTTACTCTAAATTAGAATTATCTAATCCCATTAAATAACCTTGCCTTTTAATTTACAAATAATATTTTTTAATTTTCTTAGATCAACAATGTAAGTTATATTAATTGTATATTTCAACATAAATTTTTAGTAATTATATTTTTAAAATTTGAATATTTAAAAATATTTTTAATTATTCAAATATTAATTTATTTTAAAGTTAAATTAATTGTATATATTTCAGTCAAATACTGTCTAATGACTTCAAAATATATTCTATTGAAATATTCAATACATATATTTATTTTTATATCTAATTTACATTGTGTTTTTGTTAGATTCTAAAATTTTAAAATATTTATTTATTTATTAATTATTTTAAATAAAAACTATATAATACTATCTAAGAAATTACCTCTTGAATAAGGCATTCTTTTTTTCTCTTTTGCCCTTTGGTTTTACTTGAAATTTTAATTGATTTTAAACTTTGAATTTATTTATTTTCTAGTTACTCTCAGTTAGAATTTTTTAATCTCATTTAATAACAATGCCTTTGAATTTACAAAAAAATATTTTTTATTTATACTTTTAAAATTTGAATATTTTAAAATATTTTCAATTATTTAAATTTTAATATATTTTAAAGTTAAATTAATTGTATATTTCAACTAAACACTATCTAATGAGTTTGAAATATATTCTATTGAAATTCAATAGATATATTTATTTATGTATCTAATTTACATTGTGTTTTTGTTAGATTCTAAATTTTTTAAATATTTATTTATTCTTTAATTATTTTAGAAAACTATATAACACTTTCCAAGAAAGTAACTGTTAAAGCATGCATTCTTTTTTTCTCTTTTGCGTTTAGGTTTTATTTGCAATTTTATTTGATTTTAAAATTTTAATTTATTTATTTTTAGTTACTCTTAACCATGCCTTTTAATTTACAAATAATATTTTTTATTTTTCTTAGATCAACAATGTAAAGTTATTTTATTTGTATATTTCAACATAAATTTTTAGTAATTATACTTTTGAAATTTGAATATTTTAAAATATTTTTATTATTCAAATATTAATTTATTTTAAAGTTAAATTAATTGTATATTTCAAGTAAATACTATCTAATGACTTCAAAATATATTCTATTGAAATATTCAATACACATATTTACATTGTGTTTTTTGTTAGATTCTAACTTTTAAAAATATTATTTATTTTTTAATTATTTTAAATAAAAACTATATAATACTATCTAAGAAATCACCTCTTGAATAAGGCATTCTTTTTTTCTCTTTTGCCCTTTTGGTTTTACTTGCAATTTTAATTGATTTTAAACTTTTAATTTATTTATTTTTTAGTTACTCTAAATTAGAATTTTTTAATCTCATTTAATAACCATGCCTTTGAATTTACAAAAAATATTTTTTATTTATACTTTTAAAATTTGAATATATTAAAAATATATTCAATTATTCAAATTTTAATATATTTTAAAGTTAAATTAATTGTATATTTCAACTAAACACCATCTAATGAGTCCGATATATATTCTATTGAATATTCAATACAAATATTTATTTCTGTATCTAATTTACATTGTGTTTTTGTTAGATTCTAAATTTTTTAAATATTTATTTATTCTTTAATTATTTTAGAAAACTATATAACACTTTCCAAGAAAGTAACTGTTAAAGCATGCATTCTTTTTTTCTCTTTTGCGTTTAGGTTTTATTTGCAATTTTATTTGATTTTAAAATTTTAATTTATTTATTTTTTACTTACTCTAAATTAGAATTATTTAATCCATTAAATAACCATGCCTTTTAATTTACAAATAATATTTTTTATTTTTCTTAGATCAATAATGTAAAGTTATTTTATTTGTATATTTCAAAATAAATTTTTAGTAATTATACTTTTGAAATTTGAATATTTAAAATATTTTTCATTATTCAAATATTAATTTATTTTAAAGTTAAATTAATTGTATATTTCAAGTAAATACTATCTAAAGACTTCAAAATATATTCTATTGAAATATTCAATACATATATTTCTTTCTGTATCTAATTTACGTACATCATTCAAATCAATAAATTAGTCATACTAAATAAATAAAATACACATAGAATATACTATTTTTTAGTTATATTGTAATATAACTAAAATACTATTTTCCAAAATAAAATAATACAATACAAGAAAATACAATTTGTAACTTGAAATTTTCAAAAAATTAAAACACAAATTAAAATATACAATATATATACTTTTCAAATTATAAATTTCATCTTGATTACTCATGGAATATACATATTAAATAAATAATAAATACTTTATTCACATGCACCATTTAAATAAATACTACCCATATATTAAATATAATTATAAATAAAATCACAAAATTTATTATTGAACAAAAAATCCTAAATATATGCTACTTTACGTATAATATTCAAATCATTAAATTACTCATATTAAAAAAATTAAATAATAAAATCCTAAAATATACACTAAGAGAAGTTTATTTACTAAATCATAATTTTATCAACTACTTATATAGATTATACATTGTAAATAAATAATAAATATTTTTATTCACATACACTATTTAAAAAAATAAAATGATACACACTAATTTACGTACATCATTCAAATCAATAAATTAGTCATACTAAAGAAATAAAATGCACATAGAATATACAATTTTTTAGTTATATTGTAATGTAACAAAAATAATATTTTCCAAAATAAAAAAATACAATGCAAGAAAATACAATTTGTAACTTGAAATTTTCAAAAAAATTGAAACACAAATTAAAATACACAATATATACATTTTTTAAATTTTAAGTTTCATCTTGATTACTAATGGAATATACATATTAAATAAATAATAAATAATTTGTTCACATGCACCATTTAAATAAATAACATACATATATTAAATATAATTATAATAAAATCACAAAATTTCTTATTGAACAAAATTCTAAAGGTATGCTACTTTACATACGATATTCAAATCAATAAATTACTCATATTAAACAAATAAAGTAATAAAATCATAAAATATACTCTAAGAGAACATTATTTACTAAATCAAAATTTTATCAACTACTTATATAGATTATACATTGTAAATAAATAATAAATATTTTTCTTCACATAAACTATTTAAAAAAATAAAATGATACACACTAATTTACGTACATCATTCAAATCAATATATTAGTCATACTAAATAAATAAAATACACATAGAATATACTATTTTTTAGTTATATTGTAATGTAACTAAAATACTATTTTCCAAAATAAAATAATACAATGCAAGAAAATACAATTTGTAACTTGAAATTTTTAAAAACATTAAACACAAATTAAAATAGACAATATATACATTTTTCAAATTATAAATTTCATCTTGATTACTCATGGAATATACATATTAAATCAATAATAATTACTTTGTTGACATGCACCATTAAAATAAATAACAGACATACATTAAATATAATTATAAATAAAATTACAAAATTTCTTATTGACCAAAATCCTAAATATATGCTACTTTACGTACAATGTTCAAATCATTAAATTACTCATATTAAATAATAAAATAATAAAATCCTAAAATATACACTGAGAGAAGTTTATTTACTAAATCATAATTTTATCAACTACTTATATGGATTATACATTGTAAATAAATAATAATATTTTTCTTCACATTCACTATTTAAAGAAATAAAGTGATACACACTAATTTACGTACATCATTCAAATCAATAAATTAGTCATAGTAAATAAATAAAATACACATAGAATATACTATTTTTTAGTTATATTGTAATGTAACTAAAATACTATTTCCCAAAATAAAATAATACAATGCAAGAAAATACAATTTGTAACTTAAAATTTTCAAAAAATTAAAACACAAATTAAAATATACAATATATACATTTTTCAAATTATAAATTTCATCTTGATTACTCATGGAATATACATATTAAATCAATAATAAATACTTTGTTGACATGCACCATTAAAATAAATAACAGACATACATTAAATATAATTAAAATAAAATCACAACATTTCTTATTGAACAAAATTCTAAATATACGCTACTTTACATACGATATTCAAATCAATAAATTACTCATATAAAACAAATAAAGTAATAAAATCATAAAATATACTGTAAGAGAAGATTATTTACTAAATCAAAATTTTATCAACTACTTCTATAGATTATACATTGTAAATAAATATTAAATATTTTTGTTCACATACATTATTTAAAGAAATAAAATGATACACACTAATTTACGTACATCATTCAAATCAATAAATTAGTCATACTAAATAAATAAAATACACATAGAATATACTATTTTTTAGTTATATTGTAATGTAACTAAAATAATATTTTCCAAAATAAAATAATACAATGCCAGAAAATAAAATTAGTAACTTGAATTTTTCAAAAAATTGAAACACAAATTAAAATACACAATATATACATTTTTTAAATTTTAAGTTTCATCTTGATTACTCATGGAATATACATATTAAATAAATAATAAATAATTTGTTCACATGCACCATTTAAATAAATAACATACATATATTAATATAATTATAAATAAAATCACAAAATTTCTTATTGAACAAAATTCTAAAGATATGCTACTTTACACACGATATTCAAATCAATAAATTACTCATATTAAACAAATAAAGTAATAAAATCATAAAATATACTCTAAGAGAAGATTATTTACTAAATCAAAATTTTATCAACTACTTATATAGATTATACATTGTAAATAAATAATAAATATTTTTGTTCACATACACTTAAAGAAATAAAATGATACACACTAATTTACGTACATCATTCAAATCAATATATTAGTCATACTAAATAAATAAAATACACATAGAATATACTATTTTTTAGTTATATTGTAATGTAACTAAAATACTATTTTCCAAAATAAAATAATACAATGCAAGAAAATACAATTTCTAACTTGAAATTTTTAAAAAATTAAACACAAATTAAAATAGACAATATATACATTTTTCAAATTATAAATTTCATCTTGATTACTCATGCAATATACATATTAAATCAACAATAAATACTTTGTTGCCATGCACCATTAAAATAAATAACAGACATACATTAAATATAATTATAAATAAAATCACAAAATTTCTTATTGACCAAAATCCTAAATATATGCTACTTTACGTACAATGTTCAAATCATTAAAGTACTCATATTAAAAAATAAAATAATAAAATCCTAAAATATACACTGAGAGAAGTTTATTTACTAAATCATAATTTTATCAACTACTTATATGGATTATACATTGTAAATAAATAATAATATTTTTCTTCACATTCACTATTTAAAGAAATAAAATGGTACACACTAATTTACGTACATCATTCAAATCAATAAATTAGTCATAGTAAATAAATAAAATACACATAGAATATACTATTTTTTAGTTATATTGAAATGTAACTAAAATACTATTTCCCAAAATAAAATAATACAATGCAAGAAATTACAATTTGTAACTTGAAATTTTCAAAAAATTAAAACACAAATTAAAATAAACAATATATACATTTTTCAAATTATAAATTTCACCTTGATTACTCATGGAATATACATATTAAATAAATAATAAATACTTTATTCACATGCACCATTTAAATAAATAACATACATATATAAAATATAATTATAAATAAAATAACAAAATTTCTTATTGAACAAAATCCTAAATATATGCTACTTTACGTACAATGTTCAAATCATTAAATTACTCATATTAAAAAAATAAAATAATAAAATCCTAAAATATACACTAAGAGAAGTTTATTTACTAAATCTTAATTTTATCAACTACTAATATAGATTATACATTGTAAATAAATAATAAATGTTTTTGTTCACATACACTTTTTAAAGAAATAAAATGATACACACTAATTTACGTACATCATTCAAATCAATAAACTAGTCATACTAAATAAATAAAATACACATAGAATATACTATTTTTTAGTTATATTCTAATGTAACTAAAATACTATTTTCCAAATAAAATAATACAATTCAAGAAAATACAATTTGTAAATTGAAATTATCAAAAAATTCAAACACAAATTAAAATACACAATATATACATTTTTTAAATTTTAAGTTTCATCTTGATTACTAATGGAATATACGTATTAAATAAATAATAAATACTTTATTCACATGCACCATTTAAATAAATAACATACATATATTAAATATAATTATAAATAAAATCTAAAAAAATTTATTAAACAAAATCCTAAATATATGCTACTTTACGTACAATGTTCAAATCATTAAATTACTCATATTAAAAAAATAAAATAATAAAATCCTAAAATATACATTAAAAGAATTTTATTTACTAAATCATAATTTTATCAACTACTTATATAGCATATACATTGTAAATAAATAATAAATATATTTTTCACATACACTATTTAAAGAAATAAAATGATACACACTAATTTACGTACACCATTCAAATCAATAAATTAGTCATTCTAAATAAATAAAATACACATAGAATATACTATTTTTTAGTTATATTCTAATGTAACTAAAATACTATTTTTCAAAATAAAATAATATAATTCAAGAAAATACAATTTGTAACTTGAATTTATCAAAAAATTCAAACACAAATTAAAATACACAATATATACATTTTTCAAATTATAAATTTCATCTTGATTACTCATGGAATAGACATATTAAATAAATAATAAATACTTTATTCACATGCACCATTTAAATAAATAACATACATATATTAAATATAATTATAAATAAAATCACAAAATTTCTTATTGAACAAAATCCATATATATTATACTTTACGTACAATATTCAAATAATTAAATTACTCATATTAAAAAAATAAAATAATAAAATCCTAAAATATACACTATGAGAAGTTTATTTACTAAATCATAATTTTATCAACTACTTATATAGATTATACATTGTAAATAAATAATAAATATTTTTGTTCACATACACCATTTAAAGAAATAAAATTATACACACTAATTTACGTACATCATTCAAATCAATAAATTAGTCATAATAAATAAATAAAATACACCTAGAATATACTATTTTTTAGTTATATTGTAATGTAACTAAAATACTATTTTTCAAATAACATAATACAATGCAAGAAAAACAATTTGTAACTTGAAATTTTCAAAAAATTAAAACACAAATTAAAATACAGAATATATACATCTTTCAAATTCTAAATTTCATCTTGATTACTCAAGGAATATACATATTAAATAAATAATAAATACTTTATTCACATGCACCATTTAAATAAATAACATACATATAGTAAATATAATTATAAATAAAATCACAAAATTTCTTATTGAACAAAATCCCAAATATATGCTACTTTACGTACTATGTTCAAATCATTAAATTACTCATATTAAAAAAATAAAATAATAAAATCCTAAATATAAATTAAGAGAAGTTTATTTACTAAATCATAATTTTTTCAACTACTTATATAAATTATACATTGTAAATAAATAATAAATATTTTTGTTCACATACACTATTTAAAGAAATAAAATGATACACACTAATTTACGTACATCATTCAAATCAATAAATTAGTTATACTAAATAAATAAAATACACATAGAATATACTATTTTTTAGTTATATTGTAATGTAACTAAAATACAACTTTTCAAAATAAAATAATACAATGCAAGAAAATACAATTTGTAACTCGAAATTTTCAAAAAATTAAAACATAAATTAAAATATACAATATATTCATTTTTCAAATTATAAATTTTATCTTGATTACTCATGGAATATACATATTAAAAAAATAATAAATACTATGTTCACATGCACCATTTAAATAAATAACAGACATACATTAAATACAATGATAAATAAAATCACAAAATTTCTTATTGAACAAAATTCTAAATATATGCTACTTTACATACGATATTCAAATCAATAAATTACTCATATTAAAAAAATAAAGTAATAAAATCAATAAATATACACTAAGAGAAGATTATTTACTAAATCATAATTTTATCAACTACTTATATAAATTATATATTGTAATATATATTAATAATTTTTCTTCACATACACTATTTAAAGAAATAAAATGACACACACTAATTTACGTAAATCATTCAAATCAATAAATTAGTCATACTAAATAAATAAAATATACATAGAATATACTATTTTTTAGTTATATTGTAATGTAACTAAAATAATATTTTCCAAAATAAAATATTACAAGGCAAGAAAATACAATTTGTAACTCGAAATTTTCAAAAAATTAAAACATAAATTAAAATATACAATATATACATTTTTCAAATTATAAATTTCATCTTGATTACTCATGAATATACATATTAAATAAATAATAAATACTTTGTTCACATGCACCATTAAAATAAATAACAGATATACGTTAAATATAATTATAAATAAAATCACAAAAAATTTTATTGAACAAAATCCTAAATATATTATACTTTACGTACAATATTCAAATCATTAAATTACTCATATTAAACAAATAAAGTACTAAAATTAAAAATATATACTAAGAGAAGATTATTTAGTAAATTATAATTTTATCAACTACTTATATAGATTATACATTGTAAATAAATAATAAATATTTTTGTTCACATACACCATTTAAAGAAATAAAATGATACACACTAATTTACGTACATCATTCAAATCAATAAATTAGTCATAATAAATAAATAAAATACACATAGAATATACTATTTTTTAGTTATATTGTAATGTAACTAAAATACTATTTTTCAAATAACATAATACAATGCAAGAAAATACAATTTGTAACTTGAAATTTTCAAAAAATTAAAACACAAATTAAAATACACAATATATACATTTTTCAAATTATAAATTTCATCTTGATTACTCATGGAATATACATATTAAATCAATAATAAATACTTTGTTGACATGCACCATTAAAATAAATAACAGACATACATTAAATATAATTATAAATAAAATCACAAAATTTCTTATTGAACAAAATCCTAAATATATTATGCTTTACGTACAATATTCAAATCATTAAATTAGTCATATTAAACAAATAAAGTACTAAAATTAAAAATATATACTAAGAGAAGATTATTTACTAAATTATAATTTTATGAACTACTTATATAGATTATACATTCTAAATAAATAATAAATATTTTTATTCACATACACTATTTAAAGAAATAAAATGATACACACTAATTTACGTACGTAATTCAAATCAATAAATTAGTCATACTAAATAAATAAAATACACATAGAATATACTATTTTTATTATATTGTAATGTAACTAAAATAATATTTTCCAAAATAAAATAATACAATGCAGGAAAATACAATTTGTAACTCGAAATTTTTAAAAAATTAAAACACAATTAAAATATACAATATATATATTTTTCAAATTATAAATTTCATCTTGATTACTCATGGAATATACATATAAAAAAATAATAAATACTATATTCACATGCACCATTAAAATAAATAACAGACATACATTAAATATAATTATAAATAAAATCACAAAATTTCTTATTGAATAAATTTCTAAATATATGCTACTTTACATACGATATTCAAATCAATAAATTATTCATATTAAACAAATAAAGTAATAAAATCATAAAATATATACTATGAGAAGTTTATTTACTAAATCATAATTTTATCAACTACTTATATAGATTATACATTATAAATAAATAATAAATATTTTTGTTCACATACACCATTTAAAGAAATAAAATGATACACACTAATTTACGTACATCATTCAAATCAATAAATTAGTCATAATAAATAAATAAAATACACATAGAATATACTATTTTTTAGTTATATTGTAATGTAACTAAAATACTATTTTTCAAATAACATAATACAATGCAAGAAAATACAATTTGTAACTTGAAATTTTCAAAAAATTAAAACACAATTAAAATACACAATATATACATTTTTCAAATTATAAATTTCATCTTGATTACTCATGGAATATACATATTAAATCAATAATAAATACTTTGTTGACATGCACCATTAAAATAAATAACAGACATACATTAAATATAATTATAAATAAAATCACAAAATTTCTTATTGAACAAAATCCTAAATATATTATGCTTTATGTACAATATTCAGATTATTAAATTAGTCATATTAAACAAATAAAGTAAAAATAAAAAATATACTAAGATAGAGAGATTATTTACTAAATTATAATTTTATGAACTACTTATATAGATTATACATTCTAAATAAATAATAAATATTTTTGTTCACATACACTATTTAAAGAAATAAAATGATACACACTAATTTACGTACGTCATTCAAATCAATAAATTAGTCATAGTAAATAAATAAAATACACATAGAATATACTATTTTTTAGTTATATTGTAATGTAACTAAAATACTATTTCCCAAAATAAAATAATACAATGCAAGAAAATACAATTTGTAACTTAAAATTTTCAAAAAATTAAAACACAAATTAAAATATACAATATATACATTTTTCAAATTATAAATTTCATCTTGATTACTCATGGAATATACATATTAAATCAATAATAAATACTTTGTTGACATGCACCATAAAATACACATTAAATTTTATAACATGTCGAATAAACCTTTAGAATTATATTTTTAAATTAGAATGTTGTTTAAATAAAGTATTTTAGAATTGTTCTTATCTATTTTCAGACCAATATTCAAAATTAAGTTAATTTTGTATTTCAACTAAATACTATCTAAGGTGATAAATTAAATTTAATTTTAAAATAATTAAAACGTACATAGTTATAACATATTGAATACATATTAATTATTTTTGTACTTTTTTGTGTTTTCTTAATTATTAGGTATTTAAGTTTCATTGCAATTTAAATTGTTTAATATTTTTATAATCTTAAGTTTATTTCTGTATTTAATTTGCATTGATTTTATATTGGTTTCTAGATTGTTCGATTATTTTTATATGTTTAAGAACTAAAGTGTATTTTTTTTTAAAAAATATTCAGACTTACTATCTGTGAAATTTAACTTTTGTTTACTTATAAAATATTTTAATTTAATAATGTATTTTTTTTACTTTTTTAAATTTTTATATAGTGATAGTAAATTTAGTTAAATTAAATTTTATAAAATGTCGAATAAACCTTTAGAATTATATTTTTAAATTAGAAGGTTGTTTATATAAAATATTTTACAATTGTTCTTATCTATTTTCAGACCAATATTTCAAAATTAGGTTAATTTTGTATTTCAACTAAATACTATCGATGATAAATTAAATTTAATTTAAAAATAATTAAAACATACATAGTAATAACATATTCAATACATATTAATTATTTTTGTACTTTTTTGTGTTTTCTTAATTATTACTTTCACTTATATTTTTATATTAAGTGTTATAAATACTTATATTGTTGAGTTATTATTCTAGTAAATTTCATAAGTATTAGGATTATACTTTTGAAGTAAATATTTAAGATTTTTTATAAGTATTTTTATATTCCTGTTAATTATATGATTTAATTAAATCTAGGAAAATAAAATATATTTATTTTTAAAATTATTAAAATTAAATTAATCAATACATATTTTTTTGTATTTTTTAATAATTAAAAATTATTCTAAAATTAAAATAATTATATATTTAAACTAAATACCATCAAGAGATTAAATTACGTATTTATTTTGGTATTTAAGTTTCATTGCAATTTAAATTGTTTAATATTTTTATAATCTTAAGTTTATTTCTGTATTTAATTTGCATTGCTTCTATATTGGTTTTTAGATTGTTCGATTATTTTCATATGTTTAAGAACTAATATGTATTTTTTTTTAAAAAAAATCAGACTTACTATCTATGAAATTTAAATTTTATTTACCTATAAAATATTATAAATTAATAATGCATTTTTATTATTTTTTTAAATTTTTATATAGTGCTAGTAAATTTAGGTCGATTAAATTTTATAAAATGTCGAATAAACCTTTAGAATTATATTTTTAAATTAGAATGTTGTTTAAATAAAATATTTTAGAATTGTTCTTATCTATTTTCAGACCAATATTTCAAAATTAAGTTAATTTTGTATATAAACTAAATACTATCTAAGATGATAAAATAAATTTAATTTTAAAATAATTAAAACGTACATAGTTATAACATATTGAATACATATTAATTATTTTTGTACTTTTTTGTGTTTTCTTAATTATTAGGTATTTAAGTTTCATTGCAATTTAAATTGTTTAATATTTTTATAATCTTAAGTTTATTTCTGTATTTAATTTGCATTGATTTTATATTGGTTTCTAGATTGTTCGATTATTTTTATATGTTTAAGAACTAAAGTGTATTTTTTTTTAAAAAATATTCAGACTTACTATCTGTGAAATTTAACTTTTGTTTACTTATAAAATATTTTAATTTAATAATGTATTTTTTTTACTTTTTTAAATTTTTATATAGTGATAGTAAATTTAGTTAAATTAAATTTTATAAAATGTCGAATAAACCTTTAGAATTATATTTTTAAATTAGAAGGTTGTTTATATAAAATATTTTACAATTGTTCTTATCTATTTTCAGACCAATATTTCAAAATTAGGTTAATTTTGTATTTCAACTAAATACTATCGATGATAAATTAAATTTAATTTAAAAATAATTAAAACATACATAGTAATGACATATTCAATACATATTAATTATTTTTGTACTTTTTTGTGTTTTCTTAATTATTACTTTCACTTATATTTTTGAATTAGATATTATAAATACTTATATTGTATGTTATTATTCTAGTAAATTTTATTAGTATTAGGATTATACTTTTGAAGTAAATATTTAATATTTCTTATAAGTATTTTTATATTCCAATTAATTATATAATTTAATTAAATGTAGGAAAATAAAATATATTTATTTTAAAATTATTAAAATTTAATTAATCAACACTTATTTTTTTGTATTTTTTAATAATTAAAAATTATTCTAAAATTAAAATAATTATATATTTAAACTAAATACCATCAAGAGATTAAATATACGTATTTATTTAGGTATTTAATTTTCATTGGTATTTAAATTGTTTAATATTTTTATAATATTAAGTTTATTTATGTATTTAATTTGCATTGCTTTTATATTGGTTTTTAGACTTTTCAATTATTTTTATATGTTTAAGAACTAAAGTGTATTTTTTTTTAAAAAATATTCAGATTTACTATCTATGAAATTTAACTTTTGTTTACCTATAAAATATTTTAATTTAATAATGCATTTCTATTATTTTTTTAAAGTTTTATATAGTGATAGTAAATTTAGTTAAATTAAATTTTATAAAATGTCGAATAAACCTTTAGAATTATATTTTTAAATTAGAATGTTGTTTAAATAAAATATTTTAGAATTGTTCTTATCTATTTTCAGACCAATATTTCAAAATGAAGTTAATTTTGTATGTCAACTAAATACTATCTAAGATGATAAAATAAATTTAATTTTAAAATAATTAAAACATACATTGTTATAACATATTCAATACATATTAATTATTTTTGTACTTTTTTGTGTTTTCTTAATTATTACTTTCACTTATATTTTTATATTAAGTATTATAAATACTTATATTGTTAAGTTATTATTCTAGTAAATTTCATAAGTACTAGGATTATACATTTGAAGTAAATATTTAAGATTTTTTATAATTATTTTTATATTCCTGTTAATTATATAATTTAATTAAATCTATGAAAATAAAATATATTTAATTTTAAAATTAAATTAATCAGTACTTATTTTTTTGTATTTTTTAATAATTAAAAATTATTCTAAATTTCAAATAATTATATATTTAAACTAAATACCATCAAGAGATTAAATATACGTATTTATTTTGGTATCTAAGTTTCATTGCAATTTAAATTGTTTAATATTTTTATAATCTTAAGTTTATTTATGTGTTTAATTTGCATTGCTTTTATATTGGTTTTTAGACTGTTCGATTATTTTTATATGTTTAAGAACTAAATTGTATTTTTTTTAAAAATAAATTCAGACTTACTATCTATGAAATTTAACTTTTGTTTACCTATAAAATATTTTAATTTAATAATGCATTTTCATTATTTTTTTAAATTTTTATATAGTGATAGTAAATTTATTACATTAAATTTTATAACATGTCGAATAACCTTTAGAATTATATTTTTAAATTAGAATGTTGTTTAAATAAAGTATTTTAGAATTGTTCTTATCTATTTTCAGACCAATATTTCAAAATTAAGTTAATTTTGTATTTCAACTAAATACTATCTAAGGTGATAAATTAAATTTAATTTTAAAATAATTAAAACGTACATAGTTATAACATATTCAATACATATTAATTATTTTTGTACTTTTTTGTATTTTCTTAATTATTAGGTATTTAAGTTTCATTGCAATTTAAATTGTTTAATATTTTTATAATCTTAAGTTTATTTCTGTATTTAATTTGCATTGATTTTATATTGGTTTCTAGATTGTTCGATTATTTTTATATGTTTAAGAACTAAAGTGTATTTTTTAAAAAAAAAATATTCAGACTTACTATCTGTGAAATTTAACTTTTGTTACCTATAAATATTTTAATTTAATAATGTATTTTTTATTTTTTTTTTTTTTTAAATTTTATATAGTGATAGTAAATTTAGTTAAATTAAATTTTATAAAATGTCGAATAAACCTTTAGAATTATATTTTTATATTAGAAGGTTGTTTAAATAAAAAAATTTAAAATTGTTCTTATCTATTTTCAGAGCAATATTTCAAAATTAAGTTAATTTTGTATTTCAACTAAATACTATCTAAGATGATAAATTTAATTTAATTTTAAAATAATTAAAACATACATAGTTATAACATATTCAATACATATTAATTTTTTTTGTACTTTTTTGTGTTTTCTTAATTATTACTTTCACTTATATTTTTTGTATTAAGTATTATAAATACTTATATTGTTGAGTTATTATTCTAGTAAATTTCATAAGTATTAGGATTATACTTTTGAAGTAGATATTTAGATTTTTATAAGTATTTTTATATTCCTGTTAATTATATAATTTAATTAAATCTAGGAAAATAAAATATATTTAATTTTAAAATTATTAAAATTAAATTAATCAATACATATTTTTTTGTATTTTTTAATAATTAAAAATTATTCTAAAATTAAAATAATTATATATTTAAACTAAATATCATCAAGAGATTAAATATACGTATTTATTTATGTAATTAATTTTCATTGCAATTTAAATTGTTTAATATTTTTGTAATCTTAAGTTTATTTCTGTATTTAATTTGCATTGCTTCTATATTGGTTTTAGATTGTTCGATTATTTTCATATGTTTAAGAACTAATATGTATTTTTTAAAAACAATTTCAGACTTACTATCTATGAAATTTAAAATTTATTTACCTATAAAATATTATAATTTATTAATACATTTTTATTATTTTTTTTTAAATTTTTTATATGTGTAGTAATTTTAGGTCGATTAATTTTATAAAATGTCGAATAAACTTTAGAATTATAATTTTAAATTAGAATGTTGTTTAAATAAAATAGTTTAAGAATTGTTCTTATCTATTTTCAGACAATATTTCAAAATTAAGTTAATTTTGTATATATACTAAATACTATCTAAGATGATAAAATAAATTTAATTTTAAAATAATTAAAAATTATTGTTATAAATATTCAATACATATTAATTATTTTTGTACTTTTTCTGTTTTCTTAATTTTACTTTCACTTATATTTTTATATTAAGTATTATAAATACTTATATTGTTGAGTTATTATTCTAGTAAATTTCATAAGTATAGGATTATACATTTGAAGTAAATATTTAAGATTTTTTATAATTATTTTTATATTTCTGTTAATTATATATTTAATTAAATCTATGAAAATAAAATATATTTATTTTTAAAATTAAATTAATCAGTACTTATTTTTTGTATTTTTTAATAATTAAAAATTATTCTAAATTTAAAATAATTATATATTTAACATAATACCATCAAGAGATTAAATATACGTATTTATTTTGGTATTTAAGTTTTATTGCAATTTAATTATTTAATATTTTTATAATCTTAAGTTTTTTATGTATTTAATTTGCATTGCTTTTATATTGGTTTTAGATTATTCGATTATTTTCATATGTTTAAGAGCTAAAGTGTATTTTTAAAAAAAAAAATATTCAGACTTACTATCTATGAAATTTAACTTTTGTTTACCTATAAATTTTTTTTTAATAATTTTATTTTTTATTATTTTTTAATTTTTATATAGTGATAGTAAATTAGTTAAATTAAATTTTATAAAATGTCGAATAAACCTTTAGATTTATATTTTTAAATTAGAATGTTGTTAAATAAAATATTTTAGAATTGTTCTTATCTATTTTCAGACCAATATTTCAAAATTAAGTTATTTTGTATGTCAACTAATACTATCTAAGATGATAAAATAAATTTAATTTTAAAATAATTAACACATACATTGTTAATAAATTTCAATACATATTAATTATTTTTGTACTTTTTCTATTTTTCTTAAATATTACTTTCACTTATTTTTTATATTAAGTGTATAAATACTTATATTGTTGAGTTATTATTCTAGTAAATTTCATAAGTATTAGGATTATAGTTTTGAAGTAATATTTTAGATTTTTATAAGTATTTTTATATTCCTGTTAATTATATGATTTAATTAATCAGGAAATAAAATATTTTATTTTTAAATTATTAAAATTAAATTAATCATACATATTTTTGTATTTTTTAATAATTAAAAATTATTCTAAAATTAAAATATTATATATTTAAACTAAACACCTTCAAGAGATTAAATACGTATTATTTTGGTATTTAAGTTTCATTGCAATTTAAATTGTTTATTTTTTATATCTTAAGTTTATTTTTCTGTATTTAATTTGGCATTGCTTTTTGGTTTTTAGATTGTTCGATTATTTTTATATGTTTAAGAACTAATATGTATTTTTTTTAAAAAAATTCCAGACTTACTATCTATGAAT